>JAHXMU010000092.1:1857048-1876393 GCA_019455685.1 Philornis downsi | reverse complement strand
AGAAAATGTCATCAGCCATGAGATTTTCTATAGAAAATGTCATCAGCCATGAGATTTTCTATAGAAAATGTCATCAGTCATGAGATTTTCTAAAGAAAATGTCATCAGCCATTAGATTTTCTATAGAAAATGTCATCAGAAATGAGATTTTCTATGGAAAATGTCTTCAGCAATGAGATTGTCTATATATCTTCTGAGCAAAAATGTTATCAACAACGAGATTTTCTATAGGAAATGCCTTTAATGATGACATTTTCTCTGAAAAAGTTGTCAGCATGTGATTTTACACCATTTTTATTAAAATAGCTAATTTTCGAACAGTTTTTTGTGTGACTGTACATTGGGCAATTTTTAATGACATTTAGCATGGAAAATTGGCGAAAACAATATCTGTTAAAGAAAGTTTCTTCAGAAAATTTAACGGCAACGAAAATGTTGTTAGTAACAAGATTTTACGAGTATATAGAGAATGAAATTTCCTGAAATTTGACTAGAATGAGATTTCCTGTAGAAAATTTTGCCGATAACGAGATTTTTTTCGGAAAATTTTGGTGACAATAAGATTTCGTCTGGAGAATGTTGTCGACAAAGTGACTTTTCAGGAAAATTTTACCAGTGTAAAATATTGTTACAGAAAATTCAGCTGACTATGCGATCTTGTGCAGAACGTTTGCAGATAACAGGATTTCCGATAGTAAGTTGTGTTGACAACGAACTTTCATGTAAGACATTCTGCCGATAAGGCTTTCTATGGGAAGTTGTGTCGAAATGAAATTTCCTACATGAAATTGTGTCGGCAGTTGGATTTTCGGTGCGAAATTCTTTCGCCAACAAAATGTTTCAGCAGAAAGTAGTGTCGAAAATGAGATTTTTTATTGAAAATTGTTTCGGCAATGACATTTTCCGTACAAAGTTTTTGCCATTAATGATATTTCCATTATGAAATTGTGTCAATAGTAAGTTTTGTCGGCAAAGAGTTTTTATAGAAAAATTTGAGTTACTGTCGAGATTTTCTGTTGAAAGTTTGGTCGGCAATGGGATTGTCTATAGAAAATTTTGTCAGCAACGAGATAGTCTAAAGAAAATTTGATCGGCAACGAGATTATCTACAGAAGTTAAGTTGACAATGGGATTGTTTCTAGAAGATTTGGTTGAGAATGGGAGTATCTGTAATAAATTTGGTAGACAATTAGATTATCTGTACAAAATTTGGCCAACAACAAGATTATTGTTAGAAATATTGGTCAACAACAATATTTTCCGTAGGAAAGTGGTCCAAAAATTTTTTTATCGGATCGCCAATGCTTTTTTTCTATAAAAACTGTGCTGTTGATAATATTTTCTATAGAAACTGGGTCGACAAGGAGATTTTGACTTTTCATCTAAACGATCATGTACGAGTAGATTCATGACGGTGCCAGTAGTTTAAAAAAAGATATATTTTGGTGAAAAGTGGCGACTTTACCTATATAAAACATATGTTTGAAGTTTTAAGGCGCCACGTTGTTTAGTATTTTTCTTTTTTTTGAGTCATAAGAAGTAAACGATCTCAGTGAATTTATAAACATAGAAAAAAAGGTTATGTTATGTAATTCAATACTTCCTTTTGAAAGGTCTCAGTCCAACCAGTATTAAAGCCGAGCTATATTCGACTCTGAGGAGGCTGCTCCTTCGTTCGAGGCCGTACTAACATTGTAGTGGTCGACCAACTGAGTTGACAACAAGATAAGACAACGCTCTAGTTCACATATTCACTGTTGTGATGGCCAAAATTAGTGAATGAAAGCCCGAATTGCTTCATTACGCATCTTATTCGCCAGATTTAGCTTCATTGGACTATTTGTTTTATTTCCAAACTTCAAAAAATGGGTCGGTGGTAAAAAATTTGCTAACAATGAAGAGGTGGAGTCCGTGGTTGTTGCAAGAAGTTTCATAGTTCTTACTATAAACAGGGTTTAAAAGCTATTGAATATCACTGTAGAAAGCGTATCGAGCTGGACGGATATTATGTTGAAAAATAAAGAAAATTTGTCACCACATTTTTGTAACTTCTTTGTTAGGTCGACTAGTCTTGAGACCGTCCTCGCACCGCTCATATCCACATGTTTTTGATAAAGTAGATGGCAGCCTTCGACAACAATTTCAGTGAAAACTGCGAGATGTTGCTGCAGTCTTTTCAAGCATCGAGAAGAAAGCTGCGAAAATGGGTCTGGTGATAAACGAGGACAAAACAAAGTTATTGGTTTCAACGAACAAATAGTCTACTCGTTTGGGACGCTGTGTGAACGTTAACAACTATAATTTTGAAGTGGTGGAAGAATTCATCTGGCTTGGTTCCGCTGTAATAAAAAAACGAATGAATGAGTCTTGTTATACGAGTATGTCACAGAATCCTAGGTTATAACGCAAGCGGATGAATCAGTACTGACAGCTTTCGAGAGGGAAACAGTCTGGAAAATATATGGATCAATCATCGTTAACGGAGAGAGAGCTATATGCCGACATCGGCGTGGTCAAACGCATTAATATACAGCGATTACGTTGGCTGGGTCATGTTGTGCGGATGAAGCAAAATACTCCGGCGCGTTTCGACAACGAACTCAATGGAAGGCGCAGAAGAGGGCGTCCAAAACTCCGTTGGAAGGACCTGTCTTTTGAAATACTATCAAAACTTGGTGTGACGAATTGGAGGAAAAGCACAGAAGATTAAAGCGTTTGGAATTATTTCCTACGGCATATAATAGATATAATAGATAAGAAGAAGAATCGCTGGCATTTTTTGACAGAATGTGTATATAAGTATGTGTAAAGGTGTTTTCGTAAGAGTCATTGACTCTGCTATAAATGTCAAGTACATGTTACCCTTGCTGTAGTTCTTTTAACCTTTTTCAGTGAAATCTATTAATTCATAACAGCTAGACGGCCTAATTGTCACTTCACCCATCACCTATCATTCATTCCCCTTTTCTGTGACAAGTTCCGTTTCAAAATGTTTTTCCTTATCCCAGATTTTTTAATCACCCTTTGATGTTGGCTTTACTTAACAACATTTCAGTGACTGCAAGCAAGTCTTTACACAATTTCAGTGGTTGAGGAACTTCCCCAGTTTAGTACACAAGAAATTATCTCCGAGTGTATCTTTACGTTCTGTTCTTATGGACATATCTTGTGCACATTTACGACTGTTTCCTTTGTTCGGCAGTTTGCTGTTAGTTCAATTTATAACCCACAGATGTGGTTATAATCATTTTATAATATTTCTCCAACCCTTCCACCTTACACGCGGCGTTTTATCTCTTTTCCCACCTCGTTTCACTTTTTATTGTTTAAACATAAAAATCCCTCTTATCAATTTGTTGTTAACTCAAATTTGTGATAATTTTCACACAAACACACACACACAAAAGGGGCAAAAATACAAATAAAGAACCTCATGAAGCGGTATCGGACGGTCTTTGATGTGGCACGAAAATGACGTTGATGTTGATGATGATGATGATGATGATGGTGCTGCATGTGGCCATGTCGTAAAAAAACTCCATAAATATTTGCTTAATGTAAATGTTTACATTTGACGCTGCTTGGAAATTGTTTATAAACAATTCTCCCGTATAGATAGACTTCTACTTTTTTGAGTCTGAAGAATATAAAGAGGTGAACCGGTTGGCGGGAATACTGTTAGGATATCACACATCCATCAGACTACAAAACACATCAAAGAGATTCTTTAGCATTGGAAAACAGAAGGAATCAATAAAAGTTGACATTAAAGAAATTTGAGTGAAATAATTCAACCTTTTTTTTGACAAATTACATTCAGATTCGAGATATCAGTGCCATTAAAAACGTATGAAATTAAAAAAAATATTGTCTTGAAACTTGAGAAGAATATTTAGAATGGCTTAAACTTTGAAGAAACACTTCTTTATCAGAATCAGGACATGAATTACATTAAGTATGTGCGAAAGTTTTCGTAGGCAGATCGGTTAAAAAGAGTAACGTTTTTGGAGAATTTTATCGAAATAGTAGAAGGAAAAAAGAAGTAAATGAAAGAAAATTTAATTTATAACAATAAATAAAAATGCATACAGCAAATTAGACGCAATTGTAATGGGATTATTATTATTCATTACATTCAGAAAGGAAATATTCATCAATGGCGAATATTATGCTAATTTATTGCAGCTTTTAGGTGATGAAAGTATGGGAAAAGGCCGCATTTGGCGAAAAAGAAAGTGTTGTTTCATCAAGACAATGGCTCCAGTTCACACATCCACTATTGCGGTGAACAAAATTAATAAACTAAAGTTCGAATTGCTTCATCCGGTATCTTATTTGGCAGAATTAGCTCCCACAGACCATTTTCTATTTCCAAACTTGAAAAAATGGCTGGGTGGTAAAAATTTGCCAACAATGAAGAGGTGTAGTTTAAGGAGTTTGACAGTTCTTACTATAACAGAATATAGAAGCTATTGAATATCGCTGCAAAAAGTGTATCGAGCTAAAAGAAGATCATGTTGAAAAATAAAGAAAATTTTTCCAAATGCTCCAGTTCACACTGGATGGTCGAAATTAATGAATTAAAGCCCGAATTGCTTCATTACACATCTTATTCGCCAGATTTAGCTCCTTCGGACTATTTTCTGTTTTCAAAGTTGAAAAAATGACTCGGCGGTAAAATATTTGCTAATAATGAAGAGGTGGAGTCCGTGGTTATAGGCTATTTAATGAGTTTGACAGTTCTTACTATATCAAAATAATAGAAGAAAAAAAAAAAATAAAAGAGAACAGTAACTGTAACAGTAAATGAAAATGCTTACAGCAAATTAGACACAACTGTAGGATCAATGAGACATTTTGAAAGTAAAACTGTTTAGTTTTTATTTGAAAAATATGTAAAAAATTATTTGTAAAAAATCACAAGGAATTGATAAATAACATACAAAACAGGAACTTACACAAAATTTAGGCTTCCTTTCGGTTTTGATATTGTAAACTTATTTAAAGTACGTTAGAAATTTGTTTCTGATTACTATTCGAAACAACTCTCTTCATACATTGATTCGTTTCTAACCTATCAAAACTAAACGAAATAGATATTTCGATTCAAGAAGCTGGACTGAAAATATAGTTTTATGCAATTTTATTTATTGCATAAATAGAACTGAGACCACATGTAAAGGGTGACTTTTTAATCGTAGTTTTTTTTTAAATCAAATAAAACACTCAACTTTGAATCATATATTAAAATTTTTTATTGGAATCGATAAATTAGTCTTTGCCATTTAATTTTTAAAGATAATTTCATGTAAATGTTGTCCTCGTCTCCCTCTCAAAATGTCCATTCGGAAGGTCCAATTTTTCGTCACTTTTTCGAGCATTTCGGCCTGTAATCCATGAATAAAGCGTGTTATGTAATCCTGTAAGGCTTCAATAGTGTTCGGCTTGTCCACATAGACTAACGACTTGACATAACCTCACAAGAAATAATCAAGAGGCGTTAAATCGCAAGATCTTTGGGGCCAACTCACAGAGCCAAATCGGATATATAGCTGCTTACCATTGATTTCCATTGAGCTTTTGTAAGGCCCATTCACCAAAAATTAGACGTTGTTGTAAGTCATACGTTATTCCATGATGAAATGGCAGAGTATACTGTACACTTTTCACTTTGACAGATGGCATTTGGACGTTATTACCAACCAGTGTTGCCAACCTGAAAAACTTAAATCTTTAAAAATCACCCTATAGTTTCGTTTTCTGCAAAAGGTAAAACTAGCCTACACAATTTGTTTTCTGAAGTCACAAAATTTTTCTTTGTTTTTACAAATTGGATTGAATTTAAAATGCAATATATGTAATGGTTTTAAAATCGCCGGTTTGGCAATACTGTCAGCTGTTAAATACCTGTCATCAGTAGTGTTATTTATTAAGTGAAAGATTTGCTATTTGAGAATATAGATCGTTTAATAACCGAAGAACGCGTAAAAGTAGTTACAACTTACTACAAAAGTGGTGATTCTAATGCGGGCACTTTTCGTACATTACGGGGTCATTATGGTCTTTATAATCCAAGGCTGTCAGCTGTTTAATACCTGTCATCCGAAGTATTATTTAGTTAGTTAAAGATTTGGTTACATCGTTGAACAATCGAAGAATACGTAAAAATAGTTAGAACTTACTACAAACGTGGGGATTCAAACGCGAGCAATTTTCGTGCATTACGGGGTCACTATGGTCTTTATAATCCAAGGCTGTCAGCTGTTTAATACCTGTCATCCGCAGTGTTATTTATTAAGTAGAAGATTTGCTATTTGCGAATATGGATCGTTTAATAACCGAAGAACGCGTAAAAGTAGTTGCAACTTACTACAAAAGTCGTGATTCTATTGCGGGCACTTTTCGTGCATTACGGGGTCATTATGGTCTTCGTAATCCATGGCTGTCAGCTGTTAAATACCTGTTATCCGAATATTATTTATTTAGTTAAAGATTTCGATATATCGTTTAATAACCGAAGAACACATGAAAATAGTTAAAACTTACTACAAAAGTAGTGATTCAAGCGTGGGCACTTTTCGTGTCTTACGAAGTAATTATGGTCGTCATAATTTAATTACTGCACAAAGAATTGGCAAGATTATAAAGACATTTGAAGAGACTGGAAGTGTTACGGATATGGTCAGGCTTGTGTGTCATCGCAATAAACTCACTGCCGAAAATATCACTTTTGTTAGTGAAAGTGTGGCAGATAATCCGAATTTCAATTCAGAGCGCTGTGGCCGTATGATAGTCGACTGTTTTTTGGCCTGCAATTGAGGATTATGAACTGGACGATATGTGGTTTCAACAAGACGGTGCTGCGAGCCGCACAATACGATCGATTTTAGCTTTATTGCATGAGAAGTTTCAAGAAAGCGCAATTTTGCGTCAATTGGCGACGTCAGTTGGCCATCAAGTTCATGCAATTTGAAAACAACATTTGTCAAGTTATTGCAAAAGTTGCCGCCCGAAATGTGTAAAACAAATGGTCTAAAACGACTTCAAAAGGGGCTTTTGCTACAACCGGACTGTACACTTTTTTTGTGGAGCTACGTCAAAGACCGGATTTACGCGGATAATTCCCAAACACAGGAGCATTTGAAAACTAACATTCGTCTAGTTATCGCAGAAGTTACCGCCCGAAATGTCCAAAAAACAATGGTCGAAAACTACCTCAAAAGGATCCACTGCTGCGACCAATCCAGATGCAGTAATTTAAATGACTGTGTTTCGCACACTATGACAAGTTCCAAGCATAATAATGAAATAAAATTTTTAGCGAAATCATGGATTTGTGTGTGTGTTTTATTTAACTTTACTTTTGAAACCGAAAAATTGATAACCCGGTACTATACTGAGGTGAACCTATTTAGAAAGATTAAAATGTCAATAAAAGAAAGTTTCTTTTTTTTAATTGGCATAAAAATCATAAGTTATTCCCTGATTTATGTGATCTCGTGAAAATGTTATAAATGGAACCCAAAATAATAGCATCCCTCCCATAACAAGTCAGTGTTAAATTCATTGAGAATTATCCAAATTTTCTCTACTTCCAGCTCACGAGTTGCAGATCTTTTTGTCGTTTTTAGATACCCTCTTTTGCTGGGTGTGATTTATTTGAGAAAGATAAATTGTCGTATATTTGAAAATAGTTGCATGACAGGAGAGGAGAAGTAGTCAAAACTGAACTTAAATACTATTTGTATTATTTCTATCAGTTCTTCTAACGAATTTCGTTAATGTGTTTAAGACGTTTTTAAAAGTCAAAAGAGGTTTTTCGAATTTGTAAAGGAAAACAGTTTTACAATTTGTTAAACGCATTTCTAATCAAGTCGATTTCCCCCTTCTGAAGCTCCACTCTCATCAATTTCAGATTGATTTAACTTGTCTTCTAGAATACTATTCTTGTTCCGTATCATTTGCTATCAATAATTTAATCTACGGTCATTTATCTTTTACTTCATTAAATCTTTGGAACTGAAAGTAGTTCAAGATTGCACCTGCTTAAATTACCGAACATCACCAATCACGACAGCCTGCCTGTCTGTCTATTTTACTGCTGTTACAGAAATGCCGGAGACACAAGAAAATTACAATTTAAATAAAGAAAATTGAAACTGAATGCAAGAAGGAAGAAAAAACGATAAACGGCAACTTATAAATTCCAAGAAAAAAGAGACTCAGAAAAAAAAACGCTATATGTAAAGCGATTGGAAATGAGCAGGCGAAGAATATAACACGGAAACTGGGCAATCACATAAAGTAACCTCGACAACAAAAAGGCACAAAGAAAAAAGCTGAAAAAAATAACAAAGCAAAGGAGTAATACCATGGCCATGAGACCAACCAAGAAAACTCAATTGTATCACAAGCAAGAAAAGTAAAACAAGTTTACAATTTCGGGGCCAATTTTGTGACAAACGCGATGAAATAACCGCCACAACTAGCAAGACCAGCAAGTGGCCACTAACATCAACAGCAGCAGCTGACCAAAGAAATTGAAACTGTTTCAACTCTGGGTCTCCAGGAGAATAGAACTTCAATTCCGGCCCATACAAGAAGACGTTGAAGAATCCAGTGTTTGCAATTTATGGCAGAATTCTGGTTCTTGATGTTGCAACAGCAAAAGCTATTTGTTGCATAAAACCCCCTCTGCATGAAGGCATTGAAAGGACACGCAGACGAGCTGGCGGACGGACAGACGATCTGTTGGTCATTAAAAACTGTCTGCTTGAGACATTCAGCTTGCCAGCAACATTACTGTGAATGTCAATTGTTTTTGGTGTCCACGTTTGTTGCCTGCATGCACATTTATCCTCAGCGCAATAGCAATCATCGTCGACATTATCATCATCATCATTATCATCTTCAACATCAACAATATTATTATCATCATCACGACTGTGATAATGGTGTGTTGTAAATGCGTGTTGCAATGTTGTTTCGGAAGGCTTGAAAGTTTATGGCCGACACTGGGTTTTGTTGGAACATAGGAAATTAAGAAAAAAAATTGCAAGTTGACGGTTCTATATATTTAAAAGATTATATTTTTGATAGGAATTCTCCAACCACCAAAACCAAAGTTTTCTATAAATTACCAACCAGTGCTGCCTTTCAGGTTGGCAGCACTGGTTGGTAATGGCGGCCAATTAAATCTTAAAAAATCATTCTATATTCGTCTAATATCAATTTCGGAAGCAGAATTGTGCATTGAAAGCTGAAATCTCTTAATTTGTTTGCATTTTATTTTGAGTTTTAGCGACTTTTAAATCGACCTTGCCATATTTGTTAAATATCGAAAGATATTGGCCTATTCTCCAAGTGACCAGGTTTGAGCCATAGCCAAATTAAGGAGATCCTATTCCAAATCCAAGCTGTACAAAATTCTGTAGCAATTTGAGCCTTAGCAAAATTATGGGGAACCTATCCTAAATCCAAGCTATACAAAATTTTGTAGTTCTGTGAATTTATATCAATATAGCAGGCTTTTTATAGGTTCCGACGGAAATTGTTTTTTCCCTGGCAAAGCTAGGCTACACACGTACTCCAAAATTCTTTTCACAAACCACTGTTCTTCCCCAAACCGGGAGAGAGACAATGTCATGTTGCAACATAACTTTTTTTGTTGCTATCTATAAAGCTACAACAACACTCCATGTTGTATTGTTGTTGTATGGGTATTTTTACTAAGGTATGCTGGTGAAAAAGTCATGCGGTACCCTATGAAACCAGAGGTTACGTGTATAACTTTTTGAGTGCAATAATGATGATGATGAATCAGTTGATGAAACCGTCGTTGATGCCACACGGCAAAGAAAGGCATGTGTTGAGCTGAAAAATGATAGAGGTGCTGTGAGAGTGATGATGTTTATGTTGTCCAACCACTTGGAAAACAAGTGAATGATGATTACACAGCGTTGAACTGATCATGATGAAGTCCAGACAGACATCAATAAGTAATCCTATGCTTTACCTACAGCCTGCCATGTCATAACCCAATCGGAATTGTTTTTTTTTTCTTTTTCTGAGGCAGACAAACACTTCTGATGCTTTAACTACTTAATGATTGATGTATGCCAAACAATTGTGGAGAAAAATTAGGGAAGATGCTTCAATAGCCATTAAAGTTTGGAGGAATAATGATGATATTGAATGAATTGATAAGGAAACTATGGGAGGAGAAGTAGAATGGAGAATAAATAGACATTGTTATTATAGGTACAAAAAGTATGAAGTTTTTCTATAGTAAAGAAGTTGGGAGACCATGTTCCAGTCCAAAATTTTCCGAAAATTACATAGTTTCTACTAGGGGAAACTATGGTGTGGTTAACTAACAATTTAAAGAGTATGCCATAGGCAAGGTAGAATCTTAAGTTGTGGAAGTTAAGTAAAATAATACATTGAGGGACTGTTACATTATTACTGACCTCGTCTAACGTAATGTTAATGATCTTGTATAATATATAGACTAACTTGACAAAACTATTTCAAAGTCTGTATACTGCACCTATTCTAATATTCCTCGCTGTACACTAAACTATATTGCATCTTAACTGCCAGTATCTTAACTGCCAGCATCTTAACCCCTGATACATTCACTGCACAACATCAGCCTATGCTAATTACTGCTGTTGTGTTGTTGTTGTTTCATTTGAAACGGACAAAGGGATTAAGCTAATCCATTTAGTGTCCTTGAATTGCATTGGTGAAGTCAGTACATGCCTGCGTCGCTGTTGCTGATTTGAAGTTAGCTTTGCATATACATAAGAAGATAAACTTCACTCAAATCAGCAACATTTGTAGCTTAGTGAAATTTTAGCAATTACAAATGAGTCACTTCTTTTCAACACAAAACACTTGCTAAGTATTTTTTAATAATTTTACATAATATTCAAATAAAAAGTTCCGGTTTTGTTCTACCGAGGAAGTATATCTTATTCATAAACAGGGACACTTAGGCACTATTCAGGAAACAGGGGCGCCACACAGTTGAATGTTTTTAAATATAATAAGTTGTGACATTATTTAGAAAGAGCTAAGTTAGGGCTTTGAAACTTCATATGAGCAATTAGCTTTATCAAACTGAAACGAAAAAATATGCCTTCCGTTCACAAACATGCCTAACTTCCACTTCCAATATCAAAATAAATAAATAAATAAAATTATGAAAAAATAAATAAAATGCATATTTCGCACATCATCGCAAAAAAAGTGAAACGCAATGGTTCAAATTGATTGTTGTTAAGGGTTCAAGTCAAACCAGACAGAATATGCCACGCCCATCAACCATACACAAGGGTGGTCTCAAAATTAGTCGATCTACTAAAGAAGGTACACACAAGCTGGGAAAATGTTTCTTTATATTTCAACATAATCTCCTTTTAGCTCGATAAACTTTTTTTCCACCGATATTCAATAGCTTCAATAACCAGTTTATAGTAAGAACTGTCAAACTCCTTAAAATACCCATCAACCTCAGACTTCAGCTCTTCATTGTCGGCAAATCTTTTATCACCAAGCGATTTTTTCAAGTTTGGAAATCTGGTGAATAAGGTGGCGTGATTCGAACTTTAATTCACCAACTTGGCCATCGTAATAGCAGGTGTGTGAACTGGAATATTGCGTTGATGAGACAACGAAACGAACGATTTTCCTTTTTCCCATAATTTCATCACCTAAATGCTGCAATAAAATAGAATAATATTCGTCGTTGATAGTTTTTCCTTTCTGAGGATAACCTATAGAAATAATCCCACGCGCATTCCAAGAAACAGTCGCCATGACCTTGTCTGGGGATGAAACCGTCTTCGACTTTTTTTGGACACGATTTTCCCATTCCAGTCCACTGCTACGACTGTCAGTTTGTCTCAGGTGTTAAGTCGTGGACTCATGTCTCATCCATGGTTATATATCGACGCAAAATTTCGGCTTTATTGCAGTGAGGCATCGCCAAACACTAAACATTATCTGAAAATTCTACATGACACTATTTTTGCTCTATGGAAAGCAAGCGCGGCACCCATCTTTCGCATGGCTTTCTCATCTTCAAACCCTCGGTTAATATACGAGGTATACTACTTTTTGATATGCCTATCATTTCAACTATCTCACAAACCAGCCAGCTCCAGCCGATGATCATCCAATACCATTTTGTGGATTTTCTTAACCGTATTTGGCGTAGGCATCCCAATTGGCCGACCACTACGGTGCTCGTCTTGGCAGATCGTAAGATCTTTAAACGAGATCTTACCATTTCCAATATTTTATAGGCGTAAGCGAAGAAGCGTAGGAGCAGACTCCTTCAGAGTAGAATCTAGCTCGGTTTTGATATTGGTTGGACTGAGACCTTTCAAATGGAAAATATTGAATTACATGACAGTGACCAATTTTTTCCATGTTTACAAATTCACTGAAATTGAACAATATTTGAAATTTGTGGAATTATATATATTAGGCGTGATTATGAATAAAAGAGCTTGAGATTAAAGCTTTAGATTTTTTACACATCCAGGAAATAATAATTCGGGTTAGCGTCAAAAAAAAAAAGAAGCTGATCATTAAATAGCAATCAACAATTCCAGGCATTGGGCTCAATTATGATCCTGTTGAATATAAATCGGTTTTATGTGTGTAAAGTATTCATCACGAACTTTTAGAATTATTTTGGAAATGAACTAAACTCAAAATGTGGGCAATGAAACATATAAATGTGGTAAAACGAACACAATAATGTGTTCTGAAAAGTGTGTTCTAAAAAGGTTGATAATTTTAAAGATTTCGACGATAAAGTTGTTAGGAAATAGATGTGGCCAATTTTTGTTGCTTTGAACAACAAACTGGCGAAAACTGTCCTTACTTTATTTTTAAAATTTATTTGTAAAATTTTTTTTAAATTTTCAAAATGTAAAACTCTCACTTTGGCGGTTGGTGGAGCTCATTAGATATAATTTGAATGCTTCTACGGCAAAAAATAAGCAAGATGTAGTCGAAACAATTCGGAGCTAATTTAATTGGGCAGTTCTTTATAAAATGTGGTCAAAAAGTCAAAGAATAGTGTACATGAAACTTGGCACTTTATGCCGCTCATAATACACTTTGTCCCATGAGGATACAGTATGAAATTTGTATCTCAAGCCGACTGAGGAACTATAAACCTCCTTATTTCGCTATATGCCGTCAATGAAAATACAAAGGATACGATTAGAAGGGAAGTGTTGTCGACTACTTCAAAGGGCTATAATTTAAGGATGTGTTGCTGGTACAGGGCAAAAAGCCATGTGATATAGAACTACACCATAAAGAAAGCTCGTATTAAATTTGGTTCGAAAGCATACTGAAAGTGGATGTACTAAATCTATTCAGCAGTAATAAATTTGTACTTCGTTGGAAGTAAATTAAACTTAAATTGACTAAATTTTACTGGATTTAAGTACGCGTGCAAATGGACACCTACTTAAAATAAGTACGCAAATTTCCCAGGACAAATTTCTCCAATATGTAAATGAAATATTTACTCAATATAGATAAAATATAAAAGCAGAAAAGTGTAGAATACAGATAAATACAATAACCATTCATAGAATATTTACAAGGAAGACAGACGGACAACGACAGAATACCAGAAGACGGTCAGGCAAACATTCAACATATCGACAACTCCAACCAAAATGCTATGAAAATCCGCGCTCTTCGCTTTAGCATACTCTCCCTGGCATGTAATAATTCCCAACATCCACGTTTAAATCATCTCATAATTTTGCCTCTTCACCGAACTCTCTACAATTCATCAAATTAAGCAATTATCTCATACTTTTCTGCCGGCAACTCAACTATGAATGTAACTCATCCACATTCTCGACCGCAGTTTTCAAACTGAACTGTGAGGTTTTTGTTCAAAGTCGTTGTCGCTGCCACTGTTGTTCATTTTGAACAAGTCATGTTATATTTTTCATTGTCATCACTTTAAAAACTAGTTTTTAGGTAGAGAGGTAGGCAATAAAACTTCATAAACTCAACTATCTGCAAGTTAATATCTTCGACGTTTAACAAACTGTCACGGTTAGTTAATGAAGAGTTTAAACGATAGATAAGAAAATCTAACACCGCAACATTATTACAGTGACAAATGTTTAGCTGATAAGTGTTTTATGGTTAATTTTGAGGTAAAAGTTTCGGTTGGTTTATGTGCGCCATTCTAAGAAATGTTGAGTGAGGTAAACAATAAATTGAAAATAGTTAACAGCAAATTAACAAGGAATTTCAGAAGGGGAAATAAGAGAGCAGACAAGCATATAAGTAGAACTTGACAAGTTGCTATGATATGTGAAAATCGAGTGTAATTTGAAAATATGCCTTTTTGTCTTCATTCTGTTTCGCTTAATTAATGTTTAATGCAAAGGTGGTTCAAAAAATTAATGGCGTTTTGCTCCATCCACAATGATTTATTGGATGTATAAATAAGTCTCCGCTGTTTTGCAAAACATGGTCCCGCTAGTAAGTTATGATTGACATTGTCGGATGTAAAACGTCATATTGTAAGTTTGGACATTTAGCAACAATATTAGCTATTTTCTATCAGAATCATATATTTTGTTATGTAAGAATATTTGAGTTTTGAGCCCAATAAGCATCAAGTGCGGAAACTTTTCATTTACTTCTTTAATTTGCTGCTAAGAAGCGTGTAAAATCATCTGGCAAAATTTTTATAAGTGGGACAAGTTGCCGTGAGTGGTGCTAGTACGAAGTTGGTCCCAAAACTAGCATAAACAACTTGGGAAACATTTTCTTTATTTTTCAACATAATCATTTTTTAGCTTGATACACTTCTTCCAGCGATATTCAGTAGCTGCTATACCCTGTTTTGTAGGAAGAGTTGACAAACTTCTTAAAATAGCCATCAACCGCAGACTTTAGCTCTTCATTGTTGGCAAATTTTTTCAAGTTTGGAAATAGGAAATAGTCCGAGCGAGCCAAATCTGGCGAATAAGGTGGCGTGGTGAAGCAATTCAAACTTTAATTCCCTAATTTCGGCCATCACGAAAGTAGATGTGTGAACTGGCTTGATGAAACAACACTTTCTTCTTTAACCAATGCGGCCTTTTTTCCACAATTTCATTACCTTAACACTGCAATAAATTAGCATAGCATTTGCCATTGATGGCTTCCCCTTTCTGAAGATAACCAATAAAAGTTATCACATGCGCATCCCAAAAAAACAGACGCCATGACTTTGCGCGCAGATTAAATCATCTTTGCCTTTTTGGGCACGATTCTTCCACTCCAGTCTACTGCTACGACTGTCCCTTAAACCCAGGTATGAAGTGGTGGACTCATGTTCCATCCATGTTTATAAATCGATTCGAAAATTCGGCTTTATTGCGATGAGGCATCGCCAAACATGAAACATCATCTGAAACATCTTCACCACACTGTTTCTGCTCTATTGAAAGCAAGCGCGGCACCCATCTTGCGCACAGCTTTTTCATCTTCAAATCTTGGGTAAATATACGATGTATACCACTTTTTGGAATGCCTATCATTTCAGCTAGCCCACACACGTTTAGCCGACTATCATTCAATACTTTTTTGCGGATTTTCTTAACCGTGTTTGTCGAAGACACCTCAATTGTTCCACCACTACAGTGTTCTTATTGGCAGCTCGTAAGGTCTTGTTTAAAGCATTCTATTACACACCTTTACGATGCTGGTTTTGCTCTATTGAAAGCAAGCGCGGCACCTTGCGCACAGCTTCCTCATCTTCAAATCTTCATTTCAGATAGCTTACCTTCAATACTATTTTGTGGATTTTCTTAACCGTGTTTGTCAAAGACACCTCAATTGTTCGACCATTACGCTGTTCTTCTTGGCAGCTCATGCCATCTCGTTAAAACTCTGTTACCAAATATTTTATAGTCGTAAACGAAGGAGCAAAGGAGCAAACTTCCCCAGAGAGGAATAAAGTTCGGCTTTAATATTGGTTGAACTGAGACCTTTCAAATGGAAATATTGAACTATAAAGGGTGGCACATAAGCAAGGTTAACGGCCACTATATTGAATGCGTTCTGTGCATCAATTGGTTTTAACTCGTCAACCAATTGCACCTTATATGGGGAAAGATGTAACATGAGTAAAATTCTTTGCAAAGACCGCCTAGACATCTTTAACTGCTGAGAATGTCGCCCGGTGAAAGTTTCGCGGTTTTCCTCAATACTTGCTTGCACTCGAGCAAAGGTCACTTCATTTCGAACTGCACGAGGTCTTCCAGCACGCGGAAGATAACAGACAGCCCTTGTTGCCCAAAATGCTATACCGATCGGTAAATTGTTGGAGCGCTAGAAGCATTTCGAACATGAATGAAATTTTGATATGATCATTGTATCTGAATAGTCGAATGCTGACTTTCAAAGTAAAATTGAACAACTTTGGTTCTTTGTTCTGTGCTGAGCCTTTCCATAATAAATTTCCCAAGTATTATTTAGTTGATTCTGTGAAGAGGCGAAAAAAAAGACTTAAACAAAAAATGTATTCACTGATCAAATCTTAGCGTTACTTATGTGCCACCCTATATAACGGTAACCAATGTTTTATATGTTTAAAAATGCACTGGTCAAATAACGTGGCGCCTTGAGACTTAAAATATATGTTTCATAATATAAGGTTGCCACTTTTTAGCAAAATAATATTTTTCAAACTACTGCCACCTTCTATAGGCCAGGTCGACTAGTTTTGGGATCGCCGTCGTACCTCACAATGCTTAATTCCGGCCTCCTACTAAAGAAAACATATTACAAAATGTTGGCACAAACATTTTTCATATAGAAAAGTGTCATTACAGAATCATTCCTGATGGGAAAGCAATATAATAAACATTGTCTTTATACACAATTTTCTTCGCTGTCCCTTTCCATATAGGAAAGTGTCGCAACAGACATTCTCCCTACCGGAAAAAGTTAGCACAGACGCTCTCCATATCGGAAAGCGTTATTGATGGCACTTGCTAAAAAGAATAGTATCTTTATGGATGCTTTCCATTGAAACACAAATGCTATTCACATAGATCAATTCCATAGTAAAGATCTTCTATATAGGAACATGGTGCCATAGATATACGATAAACATGAAAGTTCGGTCAAAGACATTTTAGATGTGGAAGAGTATCGATACGGATACTTTCCATATAGAAAATTGTTGTTACAGATATTGATAGGAAAAAGTCTTCGCTGATACTTATTTAAAAGAGTAGTGATGGTACCCATATAGGAAGTGCCATTACAGATAGCCTAGACAGAGGAAAGCATCGACTAAAATACTTTTGTATAGGCAAATGGCATCGCAGACACTTTTTGCATAAGCAAGTGGTGCAACAGATGTCTCATATATAGGTTAAATGTCTGTAACCTATATATGAGACATCTGTTGCAACACTTGCTTACGCAAAAAGTCTCAACTCTGATTTCCTGTATAGAAAATTGGTGTTAGGGACTTTGATTGCTTTCTACAAAGTTACGTCGAAGTTACTATCGATTCAGGAAGTTGTCAACATAGATATCCTTTTTATAGAAAAGTATCTACACACACCTTTCTTGCAGGTAAATTGTAAAAGTGCAACCATATTCGAGATTGTTGTCTTGGATATAGACAGTAAAGCGTCGTTACAAATACTTTCCAAATAAAGTGGTATCCGCTTTTTTGAATAAAGAAAAGTGTAGTCTCGTATGACAGATTGCCGTTGCATACACTTTTTCCTCAGGAAAAATGAGTTACAAACAACCTTCTTAGAGAAAAGCGTTTTAACATGCACTTCTCGTAAAAGAAAGTCGCTCACAGACGCTCTTCACATTACAAACTTCTACAGTACTGTCGTTGCAAATATTTTTCATATCTGAAAAAGACGGTGACACTACTCTTGCTATTGAAAAGGTGTTTTTAATTTGTATAACTGATGTTTTCCATATAGGAAAGTGATGCCACTAACACTTTTCATATCGGTTAAAGTCGCTACTGATATTTTCCATATATGTGGATTTCGTTTTACACATCTCTAAGATATAAAAGTGTATTTTCATTTGTTAAAGTAACATCACAGGCAAACTCCACACAAGAAAAGTGCCAAATACAGCGAATTTCTATAAGAAAATTGAATGTAATGGCACTTTGTCATTTGAAAGATATCTGGTAATAAACTATTGCATGTAAAAAATGTTGTTTAATTTTTGCAGTACTTGGAATGAGACGTGTCTTACAGGCATTTTAGTATATGAAACTTTGCTTTAAAACTTTTCTCTATGGAAAGTTCGATATCTGTAATGACTCATTTCTATATGCTAAACACTTGTGGCGACACTTTCGTTTATGGAACGCGTCTGCGACGACACGTATCTATTTTTCTATTTAAAAATAGTCCGTTTTCATATGAAAAGGATTTTTTGAACGTTTCTCACAATCATATCAACTGGTCGTAGTTTGGGGACAAAATTTTCATTTTAAAATATTGTCGAAAATTAAAACATATTTCTCCCCTGAGGACATTTTGCTGTTATAAATCTCTAGTTTGCTGTGATTTTCGCCTCCCTTTTAGCTTTTGTCATTCATTTCCGTTGAACATCGTTGGAGTCTCTGGTATCCAGTGACAAACAATGCGACAAGTTCAACAGTGTGAGATAATGTGACACAAATAAAAGGATATGAATAATGTATACCATGTTCCAGAGCCAGACACTTGACATAGAGCACACGCCAGGGGATTCAAACTGCTGGTGCAAATAGCAAAAAAAAAAAAAGAAGAAACGAACCATCTAAACTCGACTAGTACATGCAATTCCTCCCCGTCCAGTTGGCAATAGGAGGGCTAGAGTGCAGCAATAATTGTGTCACACTGCAGCAGAGTAATTGAAAAACTACCGCCCTCCCAACACAGTCAGAAGAGTCATTTAAAAAAGCATGAACACTTGAAATTCGTACTATTATATGTAGTAGATGTCATAAAATTCCTTGACTTTTGTTATGCTATAGTTATCGTACCAGCATCTTTAATTTAATTCTAATTATATTTGATGTTCTTAATATACCTGGTGAATGTGCTCTGCCACCTGCAGAACGTGATGCTTCTTAAGCCCTCAAATGAACTTTATATGTAGCATTAAGAGCAAAAGGATTATGTGCGCATATGAAAGAATACCATAAAAACATGTAGTAATTGGTGTAGCTAAAGTATACTTCACATAAAGGTAATGCCCTTCGACAACTCCTACAGAAACACTCTCAGGACCAAAAGTAGTCAAGGATGTGAGTATGTGTGTGTGA
>JAHXMU010000092.1:1822486-1841545 GCA_019455685.1 Philornis downsi | reverse complement strand
TTCTCGTATAGAAAAGTTGTTGCTCGTCCCATAACAACTTTTCTCGTATAGAAAAGATGTTGCTCGTCCCACAACAACTTTTCTCGTATAGAAAAGATGTTGTTCGTACCACAACAATTTTTTTATATAGAACACTAACAATAGCTTTTTTGTACGTAAAAATTGCTGGTGTCGCCACCGACAATTTTCTCACCTAGGAATATTTTTGGTGCCGCCACCGGCGATTTTTTCATATAGGAAAGTAGCTGTTAGTCTCCGACAACTTTTGGTATAGAGAAGTTTGTGGAGGTGTCCCGTCAATTTATGGATAGGAGAGCTTGCCGGGGACCATCTTTGCCCACTGTCGCCCATTAACTTCTGAAAAAAGTTTGCAAGCCATGTATATGAATGTACATTTCTTCCAACCTCCTTGAAGCCAATAAACACATCATCGAATATGGGAATATGTAAACATTTCAGCATCTACATGCGAACAACTTTGAAGGAGGAAGCATATGCAAAATCATGAGACGACATAACGTTCCAGCGAGAAGACGCTTCTTGTATCGAAAATTGGAAGATGGCAAACAGGCGAAAGAGTCAGATGCTTAAGTTGTTTGTTCATACGAGCTACAACGACAATTGTTTGTTTGACAAACAAAACGAAAACTGATGAAAGTTTTACAAAAATCGGAGGTAGGGCAGGGAGAATATTCTTCAACAACGTCTTCTGTGCAAACCGTGTAAGGTGTCAAGATGTTAAAGTGCAACATAAAACGCCGAAATTGATTGTTTGATTATTAAAATCATTCAAAAAATAAAGTGGTATTTTTTTCGAAAGTGGGTGGAAAAGTGATTCGTGACTATGTAGGATTTGAATGGATAAAATGATGATGCATAGAAGGAAATGTCCGATTGGCGGAAATGAAAATGAAGTTGCTTTGAAGGTTGTTTTTGGCTTAATGTGCAATGTTGCAAAGAGAAAACCGATTAACAGCAAAGTTTTTCAAAAATTGTATCGAAATTATCTCGAAAGGCACTTTGCACAAAACATACTTTGGAACATACTTTTTACCAAGAGTTGTACAGAGGAAGAAACGTTCCGTAAAAAAAAATACTCAGAAAGTAACATTTGCACGGAAAATTATATATTATTTATTTTTTTACAAGATTGTCGCGCAATACAAAAGAAGAGAAGCTTAATTTGCTTCATGTCTGGAAGAGTTCTGGAAGATACCTTTCACAAAGATGAAATGTCTTGGAAAAAATAACTTGGAAGATATTTTTAATATACAAGGTGCCCGTCGGGAAGGTATACTACTTTGACAGTCTTGAGAGTTCATATTTGGCAGTCGTGAAGTAGAGACCTGGTAAATTTATTATGGAAAAACGTTCGATAAACCCACGTGTTTTAAACGTTAAAACATTTTATCAAAATCAATCAACGATTACTGTGATGATAAGAAAGCTACGTGAAATTTTTGGGAGAAACAACGTGCCAACAAGACGCACTATTTATCGTGTAGTGAATGATTTCGAAGAAAGAGGTTCTACATCTGATAGGGCCAAGCATGGATCACAACGTACTGCAAAATCGGCTGACATTACTGCTGCTCAAGAAAGTGTTCAAAACATTCCATCAACCTCAATTCGATGCCGTGCTCAGAAGCTTGGTCTTCAAAGAACAACTTTGTCCACAATTTTGCACAAGGATTTGCATTTGTTTCCATTTAAGATTCAGTTGACACAAGAGCTTCTTTCACAAGACCATTTACGCAATACGATGTTACAGCTCGCCCATGACAACCCCGATTTTCATGAAAAATCATAATGCGTAACGAGGCACATTTTCATTTGAATGGATATATGAATAAACAGAATAATCGGTTCAGGGCAATGAAAACCCCTCAAATTATTCATCAGTCACCTTTGCATCCATTAAAAGTGATAGTCTGGTGTGCAATTTGGTCAAGAGGAGTCATTGGATCCTACTTCTTTGAAACGGAAAACGGCGTAACGGTAACTGCCAATGGGGAGCGATATCGTGATGTGATTGAAAACTTTTTATCGCCAAAACTGCATGCTTTGGGCTAGGTTAACATGTGGTATCAACAAGACGGTGCCACATCGCATACAGCCATTATTACAATGGAATTACTGTTAGACCTTTTCCCACCACAAGTTATTTCAAGAAATTGTGATGTTGACTGGCCTCCACGGTCGCCTGATTTGACTGCTCCGGACTTCTTTTTGTGGGGATATCTGAAAAGCGAGATTTATGCAAACAAACCAGAAACGTTTGAGCAACTCAAACAAAATATTCGTGATGAAATTAATGAAATACCGCGTGAAATGTTTGAGAATGTAATGAAAAATGTGCTCAAAATGGCGCGCAGAGGCGGGCATTTATCTGATATTGTATTCCATACATAATTGCCGACATTAAATAAAACCTTTACCAATACAAGATCCCTTCTCTTTCATTTAATCAAAAATTACCTATATAAACAAACAAAGTAGTATACCTTCCCCACGGACACCCTGTAAATGAAAGTATCAACTATTGAAAACATTTAGGTTGTTTGAATCCAAGCAGGGTTGCTGAGATAAGAGAGCGGAAATCTTTATACAAGGTGGCGCAATAGAACGTGCATATTGCATCATCTTTTTTTGCGGGGTAGAAAAGGCGCCGGCGGGGGGGCGCCCATGGAGTTTTAGTCGCTATGAATCACTTCGACGGGAAGCGTCGCGCATTTTGCATGCGCGCATTTTACGAGAACTCTCGTTCATACATTGCTACTAGGCGACTATATTGTGCTGAATATGGACTACGGCGAATTAGTGAAGCTCCGAGTGCTAATTTAATTAAAATATGGGTAAAGCGTTTTGAAGAGACCGGTTCAACATTTAAACCACAAGCAAGTAGTCGCCCAAGAACATCTAGGACGGAAGACTATGTTGAGAGAGTTATGGAGTCAGTACGAGGAAATCCACAAATGTCGACTTACAAGAGATCGTCTGTCTTACAATTATCGCGACGAAGTTTGCAACGAATTTTAACATTGGATATTAAACTGCATCCATATAAGCTGCAATTAACACAAGAATTGAAAGAGACTGACTTCATAGCAAGGCTCCCATTTGATAATTAAATGCTTAATCGATTTTCCAATTTCCTTATGAATGAGTTCGTAAACCGTCAAAATTGTCGTTACTGGAACAGTGAAAATCCCAAAATCAGACACCAGAAACCATTGCATAGTCCTAAAGTGACAGTATGGGCAGCAATCTCTGGCAGAGGAATAATTGATCCTTTTTTCTTCGAAAATGCGCGGGGCCAAAACGTCACGGTTAATACGGAACGCTATGTTGAGATGTTGGACGGATTTTTGGCTCCAGAAATTGAAAGTTCAAGAATAGTGAATTCCAGAACTTGGTTCCAACAATATGGAGCTACCTGTCACACATTAAATGACTCCATGGCGGTGGTAAAGCAGATGTTCCCTGGCAGAATGATTTCGAAAAGAGGTGATATCGCATGGCCCACACGTAGTCCAGACTTGACGCCTCTTGACTTTTTTTTTGTGGGGATACCGCAAACACAAAGTCTACAGTAATAATCCAAGAAATATCGTTCAGCTCAAGCAGAATATCTGTGGTGAAATGGCAGCCATTACACCAGTATTACTGAAGAAAGTTTTCAATAATTTTCGTTTGCGGTTAGAGGAGTGCCGTCGTAGAGAGGGTCACCATTTAGTTAATGTTATTTTTAAAAAATAAACTCCATTTATTACTCTACAATGCCTTAGATTTGTTTTAACCATACCTTTTGTATTTATTTCTCAATCTATGTTTTAAATATGTACTGCATTATTTCCCCTCTGCTTTAAGTCTTCGGTGGAATGTAAAATCCTTTTATTGCAACACCCCTTGAATTTAACTAAAATCTGTATCGACAAATTTCAAAATTAATTTCTTCTGTTTTAAGTTTTGGTTAGAATGTAAGTAAGTTCGCCTTTCGATTTGAGGAGAATGTGAATTGACACTTTTTACAATCTGAAGGACTTGTGCTAAGAATCATGAACAATTTTTCGATTTTACTCAACACTGGTACCATTTTAAACTGAAATTGCTATTGGAACTTTTATAAATTTAATAACAAATCAGAAGCAACTTGAACACCGTTGCCTAGAGTTGCTTTAAACTAAAACCTTACATTACGTTTTAAGTATTCAATTTAATTGTACAAAATTTAGCACGAAAAAAACTGCTGTTTCCTTGGAAACTTAAGCAATGTAATTAAGCATGTTGAGCTATTATTCAAACCCCATATTATGACATTAATTATGCCCTTTGGCTTCTTTTTTTATGTTATAACTTAGACTGTGATGTTAGATAGAAAACCAGTCAAAATCTAGAAAACTAACAAAGAAACTACAAAACAGAAACACGAAAAACATAAAACTAAAATGTATTATTTACGCTTCTGTATTTTCCGAAATGGGTTTTAAACAAAATCGTACCAGAGTTTATAATGATCAAGAAGGAAAGAAAACCTGCAACACATTAGCGTGATCATTATCAGCTGCCATGAGTACTACGTTGATTTACTTGAGTTGTAGTTCAACTTGGATAATGTTTAAATACATTTTTCGTGTTTATGATCATCATGATGATGATCTACAACATGATCATGATCATCATTTGCTACTTGTAGACATTCATCTTCATCTTCTTCGTTATCGCGATGTTTGTTTATGTTCGAATTTAAATCTTTCACATTAATCTAACGACGAGTTTAAAACTAAATTATGGTTTATTTAGCACATTTTCAGATGCTGCCATAAAAGAATTTTTAATTATTATTAATGATAAACAAAATTATGCCTAACAGTTACTATGACTGAAAACATTCGAACAGGAACCGGCAAAAAGTCAAAAGAAAAAATTTTTTTCGCACATTTGCTTCCATTTAAAAAACAGCACCAGCATAATTTGCTTCCAATGTTGGCCGCTAAATGTCCAGTTTGAACTTACGGATCATTAGGAAAATCGATGTTGTCTGAAGTGTGAGGTGCTTGGTGAAAAGATATACAAAATTAAATGTTTTATAAGCGTTTTGCCTAAAGCTTACATTAAGTTCAAGATTTTCTGCTGAAAGCGGTCAAGTCCATTAGAAACTATTGTGAAATATAATATTACGCTTTAAAGGACTTTTTTTCAATTAAGGAAACCTTCTTCCACAAGAACATAGGTTGTCAATCCATTCTGAGATAAGCACAGGGTGGCGCACTAATTGGCCTACAATAAGAAATTCAAATAATTTTTTTTTTTTTTAACAATGTCTCAAAACTAGTCACATAAACGTATAGATGGTGCCACTAGTTTGAAAAAAATTATTTTGGTAAAAAATACAAATATTTTAAGTTTCAAGGCGACACATTGTTCAGTATTTTTATTTAAGACATCAAAGTAAACGATTTAGCGAATTTGTAAACATGTAAACACCGAAAAAATTAATCACCGTTATACAGGGTGGCGCATAAGCAACATTAAGATTTGATCAGTGAATACATTTTTTGTTTAAGTCTTTTTTTTCGTCTCTTCACAGAATTAACTAAATACTACTTGGGAAATTTATGATGAAAAGGCTCAGCACAGAACAAAAAACTAAAGTTGTTCAATTTTACTTTGGAAGTCAGCATTCGATTATTCAGATCATATCGAAATTTCTTTCATGTTGGAAATGCTCCCAGCGCTCCAACTACTTACCGATTGGTTCCGCGTTTTGGACAACGAGAGGCTGTCTGTGATCTTCCGCGTGTTGGAAGACCTCGTGCAGTTCGAAATGAAGTGACCATTGCTCGAGTGCAAGCAAGTATTGAAAAAAAACCCCAAAATTTCCACCAGGCGACGTTCTCAGCAGTTAGAGATGTCTAGGCGGTCTTTGCAAAGAATTTTACATATGTTACATCTTTTCCCATTTAAGATGCAACTGGTTTACGAGTTAAAATCAAATGATGCACAAAAACGCATTCAATATAGTCGCCGTTAAAGTTACTTATGCGTCACCTTTTATAACTCAAAAAAAAAAATTAAAGCCAACAAGATTCTACTCAGGAGAAGTCTGCTTCTTCGCTCCATCGTTTATGACTGTAAAATATTGGGTAGCAGAGTTGAAACAGAGAGACAGACACCATAGTGGTCGACCAATTGACGTGTTCACGTCAGAAAATCCACAAAATAGTATTGGATGATCGTCTGCTAAAGGTGCATGAGCTAGCTGAAATAATAGCCAATTCAAAAAGTGCTATATATCGTACATTGATCGAAGATTTGAAGATGAGAAAGCTGTGTGCAAAATGGGTGCCGCGCTTGCTCTCAATGGAGCACAAACAACGTCGTGAAGATCTTTCAGTAGAGTTTAGTTCGTTTGGCGTTGTTTCACCCAAAATAAAGCGGAATTTTTGCGTCGAATTACAACCATGGTTGAGACATGAGTCCACCACTTCATATCTGAGACAAATTATTAGACTAAGCAGTGGACTGGAATGAGAAAATCGTGGTCAAAGAATACGAAGACGGTTCCAATTGCAGGCAAGTTCATGGCGTGTGTTTTTTGGAAACGCGCGTGGTATTATTTTTATTGATTATCTTCAGAAAGGAAAAATGAACAAATGCGAATATTATGCTAGTCTATTGCAGCGCTTAGGTGATAAAATTATGGAAAGGAGGCCGCATTTGACGATAAAGAAAGTGTTGTTTTATTGAGGCAAGGCTTCAGTTCACACGTCCACTATTGCCTTAACCAAAATTAATGAATTAAACTTCAAATTGCTTCATCACGGATCTTATTCGCCAGATTTAGCTCCCTCGGACCATTTTCTATTTTCATACTTGAAATATTGACTCGGGTTCTAAAAGATTTGTCAACGTTGAAGAGGTGGATGGTCAGAGGTTTTTGGCAACTTTAAGGAGTTTACCAGTCCTTACTATATATAGGGTATAGAAGTTATTGAATATCGCTGGAAAAAGTGTATCGTGCTAAATAAAGGCAGATTATGTTGAAAAATAAACAACAATTTTCCCAACTTTTTTGTGTCTTCTTTAATAGATCGGCTTTATTAGAACCGCCTTCGTAAATGGAAAAAAAATTCAAATATTTAGTACACTGACTCGTTTATATCACATTGCAGCGTACGAATTGATGTCCCTCAAAAATTCCACGCAAACGATCTTAATCGTTAAGCCTTAAAAAATCCTTTAGAAACAACTTTTTCTTCTGCTAGCTGCGCGCCCGACATCCTTTTATATATACACAAAACAGTTGCCCTTTCACAAACAGTTTTCCTTTGGTATTATGTTTGCTTAAGTATTTAATCCCAGAAACTAATAAGTATGCCAACAAAACCTCAGAGTATTCATACCTCTAACGTTAATTAAAGTTCTTGTCTGCGGTATTTAAGAACATTTTCATAAATATCCATTTCATTTGCGGTGAACCGCATTTGCTTTCGCGCTTTTGTAATTAATCGCTCTGCTTGTCATGTTAATTATTTCATAATTCGTTTCATTCTCAGCTTAAAGAGAAACCACTCAAGTGTAATAAAGAAAAAAAAAAATTACGCTGAATTATGGAATTAAGTGGTTGGTTGGTCGGTTGGCTAACAAGTGAGGTAAAGAACATAATAAATTGCTTAAATCTGTGTAAGTTGCCAGAGACGAAAAGAGGATAACTGGGGCGCACTCTGTCGTAAGGATGTTAGATGTGAAAGCATGTTAGAAGATCTATAGCTAATTTATCATAATACTAGTTGTTGATACAAATAGTTTCATTAGCCACTTTGGCAGGGAGAAAATAATAAAATAATGATCACACACTGTTTTTTATTAGCGATTATGGATTGAATTTGTAATACGATAAAAACTGATTTCGATTAACATCTCTTAAGGAACAGTTTCGTTTAACAGAACAATTTTATGTGCATTTCCTTATGGAATTTTCATTTTCATAAAAAGTTTTGTAATATTTTAATATAAACCCGCCTAAAAGCACATTCCGCTTAAGAATGCGAAAACTTATTTGCGGTTGCCAAAAATATATTTTCATAACTATTTGTTTGTTTAAAAGCAACGAGCGAGATTGGTGTAATGAAAAAAAATTAAGTGAATCAAAAACTAGACATTTTCAATTAATATTAATTCGCACATGAATAATTTAAATATGCATTCAAAACTGTCAATCAGTCAGTTCATTCACAAAGGAATCTGAAAATAAACTTACTAGGGCGGTTCCAAACCTAACGTAGAAGTATACATAGATGGTCGTATATTTAAGAGAAAAGTGGCATTCTCGTATGTTTTAAGTTTAAAGGCGTCATATCGTTTAGTATTTTTATTTGAGCCATCAAAACTAACCGATCTCAGTGAATTTGTAAACATGGAAAAAATTGGTCATCGTTATGTAATTCAAAATTTCCATTTGAAAGGTCTCAGTCCAACCAATATTAAATCCGAGCTGGGTTCTGCTCTGGGGGTGTCTGTTCCTCCGTTTACAATTGTAAAATATTGGATAGTAGAGTTTAAACGAGGCCGTACGAGCTCACAAGACTACCACCGTAGTGATCGACCAATTGAGGTGTCCACGCCAGACACGCTTAAGGAAATCCACAAAACAGTATTGAATGATCGTGGGCTGAAGGTGCGTGAGCTAACTGAAATAATAAGCACTTCAAAAAGTACTATAGATTGTGTATTGACCGAAGATTTGAAGATGAGAAAGATATGCTCAAGATGGGTGCCGCGTTTGCTTCCGCTTCGCCGCAATAAAGCCGAATTTTAGCGTCGACTTATAACCAAGGTTGAGACATGACTCCACCACCACTTCATATCTAAGGCAAAGGATCAGTCCAAGCAGTGAACTGGAATGAGAAAATCGTACCCAAGAAAGGCGTAGACGGTTTCATCTGCAGCCAAGTTCATGGCGTCTGTTTTTTGGGAGTTGCATGGAATTAGTTTTAATGTTTATCTTCAGAAAAAACCCCATCAACGAAGAATATTGTGCCAATTTATTGCAGCCTTTAAATGACGAAATTATGGAAAAAGGCCGCATTTGGCGAAAAAAAAGTATTGTTTTGTTAAGACAATGCTTCAGTTCACACATCTACCATTGCGGTTACCAAAAATAATGAATTAAAGTTCGAATTGCTTCATCTCTCACCTTATTCGCCAGATTTAGCTCCCTCGGACTATTTTCTATTACCACACTGGCAAAAATGGCTCGGTGGTAAAAAATTTGCCTACAGTGAAGAAAGCTCTCCCTCTCTCCTCCAATGTTCGATGCAACAATTTATATTACCCCTGAAAGCCTGCTGTGTTATTATTCTACAGGTGACTGTCGATTGTTTTATATAACTAATAAATAACAAAAGCATTGACTAGAACGTAAATGAAGACGAATTTTAACAAACAAGAAAAATCTGTTTGAATCTGGTTGAACATTTAAAAAATTCGTTTTATATTCTCTATACTATACCGCACCTGCTTTCAAAAAGACTAAGATCCATAGAGGGCTGGCAAAAACCTACAGTTTACTACACAATTTCTATAATGAGCCTAAAAGCATGCAGTGCATTTTATGATTTTGGTTATTTCTTTTAGTTTCCTGTTATTAGAAGGCAAAGCACTTGAACCTAATCCTATCAAACTGGGCAGAAACATGTTCGCAATTGATAGAGTCATTTAATATTCTTGTGTATTTTGTGAAAATATTTGTTTTGGAATATTTATTTTTGAAAATAATATTTTAGATATTTTCTGGGAGTTGAAGGGAACAGTTTTTTTGGAGGAGGTCGCATAAGAGAAAGGACATAAAATATTTTGGTATAGTCTAGCGTTGACGGATCGATTCTTGAATTGTTGAAGGGCATCACAGGAGCCCTTTTAAACTTCTTCCAGAGGAGGAACAAATTACAGTATAAGATTACAATTTGAGACTAGAAGCATAAACTCGGATTCTAAAGCCGAAGAACGATTTCAAAGGAAATAAATAGCCCCATCTTAAGGCCTCCTTACGATCCTGGAATAAAAAACGTTGTTTCCTCCCAAACGCTGCATCAACCGCATATATGTATGTATGTGTGTGTGTGCTCTGTATCCTTACTAACAGAACTTGGTTCCGAAAACTTTTATTGAAAGCGATGGTGCTCTCATATCTGAATATGCTAGGTTAAACAGATTAATTTTAAACGCTGGTAAAATGAAATATATAAGATTCAGACCGTTGCCGCGAGCTAATCATAGCACAATTCACTTTGATGGAAATGAGATTTCAGAAGTTTCTGGTATGAAATATATTGGAATTCATTTTCAAAATAATTTGAACTGGAAAACACATATTGAAAAACTAAGATCTAAATTAGCTACTGTAATGGATATCATATACAAACTAAGAAACAAGTTTGATGAAAGAACAAAGCTTTTAGCATATAAATCACTCATACAAAGTCATCTTATTTATTTGCCTACTATAAAGGGTGAACACAAGAACACAAGATTTAAATTTTAAACAAGACCCAGATATTTAAAAAAAAAAATCGTGAAACTTTGTTACATAATAAAGTAGACAGAATTAGACTATATATGGAACAACACATCGGGCAGATGGCCGCCGCGGCTGAAGATGATTTTATTGGCAAAATCAGCATTTTCATGTTGTCTCTCCAATACCCAATTAACGAACTCCCTTGGCTGTCCATGGTCAGCTGGTTTCAGTTCCTGAGTCACTTGAACTTTGTATGCATGAAGATGCAAATCTTTCGACAAAATTCGCTGCATAGTGGATTTGGAGACACCAATTTGGTGAGCTCGGTGTCGAATTGAGGTGTGTGGAGTTTGAGCAACATCATCACGTACAGCTGCGACATTTTCGGTCGATCGACCTGGTCGAAGGCGCGTTGTTGTCTTTGCATCACTAACAGACCCAGTTTTGGCAAATTTATCCATTAATGTCTTTACAGTTGACTCTTTTGAAGCATTATTGTGACCCCAAATTGATCGCAATTTGCGAACTGTAGCCGCAAAACTTTCACCATTTTGGTAAAACAATTTCACAATGAGAATATGTTGTTCATTCATGTAGCGCTCCATTTTTACTAATCTCGTATCTTCTACTAGCAAACAATAACAATTGTTCAAATGTCAAACAATGACACTTCGGATGGCGTTCTTGCTGAGACACCCTTTATATGAATATAAAAAAAATTCTGTTTTAAAATCGTTGCAGATTTTACAGAATAAATCCCTCAAAAATATTTTTAATCTCCCCACTACATTTTCCACTTTGATAGTGTACAGAGATTTTTTTTTATTTTACCAAAGTATGGCTTGTATGAAACGCAGCTGCTTCCTAATGTTTTTAAAGTTTTACAGGGTATTGGATACCACACAATCAGTTTTCAAAGAAATCAGCATTATTTTTGTACATGAACCAGTACTAATCTAAGTGTTGTCAGATGTTGTTTAAAAACTACCAGTGAATAAAAAAAAAACCTGTGAATTGAGTATGCAGGTGGCGCTGAGTATAAACGTTGCCACGGACTACAAAAAAACTCAGAAACCGTTTCAATATTTAAAAATAAATTAATTAAGTATCTTCTGCAAAATAAAGAAATGCTTTTTCTGTAGATATACTCGTATGTACGTCTGTCATGTTAATATTTAAATGAAATGAATTGTGCACAACAGACTAATTGCTGTCGATTTGCCTCGATAATGCCCTAGTGGCACTGAGACATACTCATACTCGTACTGTAATGTACAGGGTGGGCCATAAGGGTGTTGGCGGTTTATATATTCAATTAAAAAAAAACTACGAAACATAAAAAAAATATATTTGTATTTTTAAAAAGTAAAAGCATGGGAATTTTCAAGACTCAAAAATAATGTTGTCCAAATGGCTTCCCTCGGCTGCTTGACACTCTTGGAACCGAAGTCGCAAATTTTGGAAAACTCGTCGAAAAGTTGTTTTCGGTATTTTGTTACTTTCCTGAATAATGTTCCTTTTCAACTGCTCAAAATTCTTCGGATTATTCTCGTAGACTACCGATTTGAGGTAGCCCCATAGAAAATGATCGCATGGAGAGAGATCGGGGCTACGTGGGGGCCATTCAATATTCCCCCTTTTCGAAATGAGTTTTCCAGGAAAAACAAAGTTAAGTCGGTTATTGGCATCATGGGGTTTTAATTCTTGGACTATCTGAATCTTATAACCCTTCAAATGTAAATCACGTTTCAAAATTCGTCGTAAAGTTGTTCTTTTGACATCCAAAGACTGACTTCCCTTACGTGTTGACTGTTGCGGATTTCGCTGAACTGAAACACGAACACGCTGCACAATGTCGGCTGATCTTGCAGAAACTGGGCGACCACGAACCGTAATTGGTACTGTTGAGCCGGTTGTTTCGAACATTCTGATCCATTTTCGTATCACATTGGCGCTTGGAACTTCACTTAAATCGTGTAGACCGTGTTCATGCCGATACAAACGTCGTGCAGTAATCACTGATTTATTGTTTTCGTAATACGCTCGGACACAAAATGCACGCTGCTCTCCCGTGTACGGCTCCATGGCGACTAAATTTCCAGGAAGCGGCGCAGCGAACAACATATCCCCCCGTCACCCCGCGCCTCGCGTTACCGAGAAATTGAAGATTTAAACCGCCAACACCCTTAAGGCCCACCCTGTACATTTATTTTATCATTATTTAGTAAAGCTAGTGAATTCACGATTTAAATTTGTAATTTTTCTGCAGATATAAGTTTACAATTTGCAAATGCTTCGTATTTGTATTAATTATTGTTATATATTGTAATGAAAAGAAGCCGAAGCTGTTTGTGTGCGATTATAACTAAAAGAAAATTTGGACATTTTGAACCTATTAAACTCTAAACCTGTTATTTTTTTTTTAACTAAATAACTTATGCTGGTAAATAACGCCGTTGAGTTACATTTTGCACATTTATCTATTATTTTTAACTATAATTAATTCCTCTCATTTTGCTCCTTTTGCTTAACTGACTAAGTCCTTTGACCTTCCTTTAAATTCCAACATAATCTGATCTCGGTTAACCTAATTCAATTTATAATCACTTTTGGATCCAGTTAACCAGATAACATCATTGTAGCGATCGTTTCGATCAACATAATAACGTAATTGCTTGACTCTTTAATTAAATAATTATCTTACAAAGATGGACATAGACATCGATGGCATGGACAAGAACCTGCGATAATTGAGTTATATTTGACTTGTGCTCTTCGATGAGAACATTTTCGTGCCGATGGGCAAAACTTCTCAATTGTTTTGTGAAGTTATAGACCCTTACGGTGGCAATGATGTTTGAGAAAGCACAAACAGCTAAGGGCGCTCGGGATGGTATTTTGGCGAATACCGAATACCATGGTATAAGAATATAAGGTAACGCAAATGAGAAACAAAAATATTTAGTTCTGCGCAGATGACGTCACTCGGCTTTGTGTGCTTTTGGTTTAGAATATGTAGGTATATGAATTTAAGATTATAGAGACAAAGACACGAAGAAGCTTTTTATTCATTTTATAATTTTGTTTATTTTTCGTCGTTGAACACAACACACTTCATTTTCTTTACAAGTATTTATTCAACAAAATACGATTTAGTATTAATTTACTTACTAAAAACAAACAAGGTAAACAATTAGTTCAAATTATTATCACTTTTTCACTTAAATTCACTGTTGTTTAACGTTCTGTCTAGCCGAGTGACGTCATTCCCTTTTTTGTTTACATTTCTCAAGAATAATGGACCTGCGCAATGCGTAATCTCTTTATATCATTCTTGTGTCAGTGTAGTCAATTTTGTGCGTTTTTTAATTATATTGTAGTCGCAACAGCAGATAATTGCTAATAGAAAAAAGATCTTGAATCGGTTTAAGCATTATAATTGGATAAAAATAATTTCAATGGCACTAAGCTTTCAGTTCAGTTTTCCGCAAACAGTAGATCCCAAATAGACATTTACGAGTGTTCCAAAAGTATGGTGAATTTTAATTTTTCTCAAAAAATATTTATTTATTCATAAATTTCTATGTTATCTCCTTCAAAGTAGTCCCCCCTCCCCTCAGATATAAGACATTTGTGCCAGCTTTTTTTCCAATCCTCGAAGCAATTCTAATATGCATCTTTTGGGATATCCCAAAACTCTCTCAGCGATTCGTTTTTTATCTCCTTAATCGTCCCAAAACGCCGTCCTTTCATGTGTCTCTTCAATCTTGGGAACAGCAAAAAGTCGCAGGGGGCCAAATCTGGTGAATACGGTAGCTAAAGCATGATGACGGTGTTGTTTTTGGCCAAATAATTTCTCACAAGCAAAGATGAGTGAGCAGGTGCATTATCATGATGCAAAAGCCTTGAATTTTTTTTCCCACAATTCCGGGCGTTTTTTTCATATTGCTTCACGCAAACGGCGCATAACTTCAAGGTAATACTCCTCATTTACCGCACGTTCTTGCGGTAAGAACTGCTGATGCACTACGCCATGGTAATCAAAGAAAATAGTGAATAAAACCTTGGAATTCGATCGAGCTTGGTGTGCTTTTTTAGTCTTGCTCTCTCCAGGACTCTTCTACTGGGACGATTGGGCTTTGGTGTCGATGTTATAACCATATACCCATGATTCATCATCAGTTGTCATCCATTTAAGCTAATCTGGATCATCATTGACGTCATTCAACAATTCCTGAACGATGCTCATGCGACGTTGTTTTTGGTCAAAATTTAGCAATTTTGGAACGAACTTCGCTGCCACACGCTTCATGCCCAAAATTTCCGAAAAGATTGCATGGCATGAGCCAACCGATATGCCGACATCCTCAGCAACTTCTCTAATTGTAATTCGACGATTCTCCACAATAATTTTCTTTACTTTCTCGACATTTTCATCGGTTGTTGATGTGCTGGGGCGTCCAGAGCGAGCGTCGTCATTCAAATCTTGAACCACTTGTAAACATTTCTTTGACTTAGAGTACTCTCACCGTATGCCACTGTCAATATTTCGAGTGTTTTTGAGCACTTAATTCCATTTTTTACACAAAATTTGATGCAACTTCTGTGATCCATTTTTTTCGATAGCAGAAAATCGCCAAACACGCAAAACACTTGTCTTATTTATGCCTCTCACAAACAAACTAAACATGCTATATGGACAAAACCATCAACATATCCTCGAGACGAGTGTAATAAACATAAGAAAAAGAAAATAATAATCGAAAGTCGAATGTACGTAGCCCGCGAAATTTGAAAATGCATCTTATTTTTTGAAACACACCTCGTATTTTGATTAATTAACGTTTAACGATTATAATGAATAACTAATTGGTATCATTTCTGACGAAACATGAGGCAAAGGTAAACTGTCGAAAACCGAATTAATAATTGTTCTCTTGGATCTCTTCTTATTTTTGGTACTTCTTTTTAACATCTTTTTTAATAACGTCCGAATCTGTCTCAGGATTTTCTCCCCATTTTCAAAAGCATGACCGGAATATGTTCAAGACAAAGGGGTTCGTTACAATTTGCTGCCTCAAAATACACATTTCAATGACATTCAAGGTTATCGCCGTATATTTGAAGCGATTCATTCAATTTCTTCTTTATGAAAAGATCCATTTGATATTAATATTGACAAAAATTGGAACTGGATGTGAAAATAACACAAATTATAATAATCTTGCGCATAGAACACACATATAATTTCTGCTTTATGTATGCTATTCACTTGTTGTATTTTCGATTGTACTTTTTATCTGCTTGATTCACCACGACTACTTTGTTGTATAATCCTTGTCATATCCCATTATCTGGCCATTTAAGTCATTCAAGAAATTCACTTGTGCTGTCACCAGCTAAGATGTTATGTCTTGATTCATAAAAGGCAGTCAAAATCATTCCCATGTCCAAGCAATTGCAAAGCTAAAATGGCATTTAATTAACTCCTTCTAGATCAATAACTTGCACAGCGAAAGGGCTATCTACTGCTCCAACTCTTAGCCCTTTATAAACGCTTCATATGGTTATGACCAGATTAATAAAAAAGGGGAAACGACATGATGAAGTGGAAATTACTTTATAGAACGATGGCTATGATGTTGCAAGATGATTTAACTTAGAACGTACGCTGAAAACCAGAGTGACAACTTTGAAAGAAAACGAGTAAATAAAAAAAAAAAAAACAAAACGTAAAGCAGTAAAGCAATTGTAAAATTGAGCAAGCAATCAAAAGGACGTTTCTTCATCTCCTGCCGGTCGGTGATGGCTGTCTCCTACTGTCGCCTATCATTGCAGCGGTAAAGACACAAGCCTGAGCAATCCCAGGCCAAATCACATTCTTGGCTGTTCACCGTCATCGTCAGCTTTATTTATCCAGCCTCCAATTACAGATGAATCTTCTTCATTATCGGCATCACCGTCGTCGTCATCATCTTAAACTTCCACTTTTCAAGTGAGGCGCGATATAAATCTCTAGATATTTATTTTCCTGCCTTAGCAAAAGTCACCAGAAAGCGACGGCATAAAAAAATAACAAAAAAAAAAAAAAAAAAAAAATCACCTCAACTGAATGATAAAAACTAGCAGATTCTCTTTTAAAGATTGTTATCTACTATTTGTCCCCACATGGTGTAGAAGCAAAGCTTCTGTTAATTTTGAAGGAGAGGACAGAAGAGGCTGGCTGCTACTTTCGTTTTAATTAACGTTAAATAATTGATTTTACAATTACCGAGTACTTAGATTAACTACCTGTTATTATTTTAAATTAGTTGTTGGTTTCAGTTTTTTGGAGTTTCATTTTCTCAAGAGGAATTTGTTCGCGTAACCGGCTTCAAAACCCACTCGAACATTTCGAAATGAAAATGAATTAAACTGAAAAATGGGAAATAATCAAATCAAGTATTTACTTTGCGAATGCAAAGGCGTTCTTGTTTGAAAGAGAAAAAAAATATCAATCACTGGGTTGTTAAAGTGAAAAGATAACAACAGTAAGATCTCGTTAGAAGCAACGCTGTATAAAATATGTCTATAACTGTTGGTTTATAAAATCTAGTTTATCCAATTTTTTTTAAAGTATTAAATCCTAAATATAAATAATAAAAATAATATGCCAAATTTACGAAAGATTTGAATGCTGAGCTATTTGTACCGCCGTTGATAAAAACAGGCTTTGTGACAGCTAACAATTCAGCTTTTTTAACAAACAATAAAGCGAAATAACGCGTTTTGAACAAAATGTGAAAAAAGCAAATATTTGGCAACTGCAGGTTTGCACATATATAGGGTGGCGCAAAAGTAACGCTAACGGCGACTATATTTAAAGCGTTCTTGAGCACCATCTGGATTTAACTCGTGAACCAATTGCATTTTATATGGAAAAAGATGTAACATATGTAAAATTCTTTGCAAAGACCGCCTAGACATCTCTAGAACGTCGCCTGGTGGAAGTTTCGGGGTTTTCTTCACTACTTGCTTACACTCGAGCAATGGTCACTGCATTTTGAACTGCACGAGGTCTTCCAGCACGCGGAAGATCACAGACAGTCCCTTGTTGCCTCACAAAACACTGAACCAATCGGTAAATTGTTGGAGTGCTAGGAGCATTTCCAACATGAAAGAAATTGCAATATGATCTAAATAATCGAGTTCTGACTTTCAAACAAACAATGTTTTTTGCAATTTTTGACAATTTTTTTGACAATTTGATTTGCAATGTATTCACTGATCAAATCTTAGCGTTACTTATGCGTCACCCTATAGAATCTGGTCGGCATCAGCCTTGCTGCCGGTGTGGCAAGGCTGAGTCAGCTGCTAAATTCCTGTCATTTATATGGGTGAAAGGTTTTCCATTTACGAATATGGATCGTATAACAACCGAAAAACGCGTAAAAATAGTTAAAATTTACTACAAAAGCGGTGATTATAACGTGAGCACATTTCGTGCATTACGAGCTGATTATGATCATCATAACCGATCTACTATGCAAAGAATTTGCAAGATTATAAAGAAGTTTGAAGAGACTGGAGGCGTTACAAATGTGGTCACGCCTGAGTATCATTACAATAAACGCATTGCCGAAATATCACTTCTGTTATCGAAAGTGTGGCGGATAATCCGAATTCCGATTAAGAGCTCTACGGCCGTAATGATAACCGAGTTTTTTAGCCTATAGTTGAAGATTATGAACTGGACTATATGTGGTTTTAACAAGACGGTGCCACGAGCCACAAAACATGACAGGTTATGGCTGTATTGCATAGGAAGTTTATAAAAAACTAGCCGACCCGGCAAACGTTGCTTTGCCTTCAAATCTTAGCAGGAGCAGAAATAATTGCTTTTTAATTTGTGCTTTGTATAGGAGGTACCACTCCCCATTGTCCAATCCCGCCCATATTTGCAGCAGCACTTAAGATATGTACACCAAACCTACGCACCAAATTTTGTTCAAATACCGTAAGCAGGAGCAGAAATAATTGATTTTTAATTTTTTGTTTGTATGGGAGGTACCACGCCCCTTTGTCCAATTGGACCGAATTGTAAATCTAAACCATCCCGGGCATCACCCAGACGTATATACATATATATATGCAAAGCGATCCAGCCGTTTAGGAGGAGTTCACTGACAACGCTCATACAGTAGAATTATATATATAAAGAAGATGTAATTTCTCGTTTTGGCGAAGTCGTTTGGCCATCAAAATCATGCGATTAGTTAGTTCTTTTTTTTGTAGGTCTACGTCAAAGACCGTGGTTACGGGGATAATCCCGAAACGTTGCAGTATCTGATATCCGACATGCGTCAAGTTATTGCCGAGACACAGCCCGAAATGTGCGAAAAACTACCTCAAAAGGATCCACCGCTGCAAGCAATCCAGAGACAGTCATTTAAGTGACACTGTATTTCGTACATAATGGCAAAGTCCAGGTGTTATAATGAAATTAAAGTTTCGATTTGAGGCTTTTTGTTTTTTTTTTTTTTTTTTTTTTTTTTTTT
>JAHXMU010000092.1:1807276-1822386 GCA_019455685.1 Philornis downsi | reverse complement strand
TTTTTTTTTTTTTTTTTTTTTTTTTTTTTTTTTTTTTTTTGTGGGGCAACGTCAAAGACCATAATCCCGTTCTTAAACACGGCCTGCGTCAAGTTATTGCCGAGATACAGCCCGAAATGTGCGAAAAACTACCTCAAAAGGATCCACTGCTGCAACCAATCCAAAAGAAGTTATTCAAATGACATTGTATTTTATACATAATGAAATTCAAGTTTCATTGAAGTCATAGCTTTATGTGTGTTTTATTTAACTTTACCTTTGAAACCGATAACCCGGTATAATGAGACTGATGATTGATCTTGGACTCTAAGCGTCCTTTAACAAGTCATTCGCTAGGCGTCAAGTCATTCGATGGTCCAGGAACAGCAATTCAACAAACTGGATAAAATTTTAACATTTCGAGAAAATGTCCGCAGAGTATTCTTCTGGCAGAATTTGTATCTTCTTCATAAAGAATAATAATGAAGAGATTCCGCTCTGTTCTTGACTCCGAAAACTTAAAATTTACGGCTAATAGGAACAGCAATTCAAAAAATTAGTTAAAATTTGAACATTTCGAGAAAATGTCCACAGAGTATCCTCCTGGCAAAATTTGCGACTTCTTCATAGAGAATAATAATGTAGAGGTTCCGCTCCGTTCTTGACTTCGCAGGGTAAAATTTTTGACTAATAATGTAGAGCTTCCACTCTGTTTTTGGCTCCGAAAGCTAAAATTTTGGACTAATAAAGATAGCAATTCAAAAAACTGGTTAAAATTTTAACATTTCGAGAAAATGTCCACAGAGTATTCTCCTGGCAGAATTTGTATTTTCTTCATAAAGAATAATAATGTAGGTATTCCACTGTATTCTTGACTCCGAAAGCTAAAATTTTCGACTAATAGTAGATTTTTCTTCTTTTTATAGGGCTTGACAGAATAAAGAATAATAATGTAGGGATTTCACTCTGGTAAAATTTTCGAATAAAAATAATGCAAAGATTCCGCTACTTCAGTTGAACACGTTAATGGGCGACCAAAGTGATGCAAGTCCTCCACCACATATCGACCGCTTTTGAATACAGTGTACCACTCATATGCAAGTCGATTCACCGTAAGCCTTCTTATGATATTTTCGGCGAAATTTCATTTGTAGTTCACACTTTGAGGCAAAGTCTTTGTTAGATGTAAGAATATTCATCCGTTGTAAAAACACGCTTGAGGAGAAATAAATTAAATGTCAGATCGCAATTAAATTACCTGTCAGTATAAATCAGAGTTGTGCTAACTTGGCAACAAAAAGAATTTTGATAATCCTTTTAAGCGGGCTCTTTAAACAAACAACAACAGAACATATAGGGAACGAGTATATCATGCTAGATTTCGATAACAAAACAACAATATGTTTAGTGCAGTCTTCTACAATGTTCGCCGGATTACAATAAAATTTGGTCAGGTTTATGTTAACATGACGTTGATAACTTTTGTAGTAGTACAATTAATATACGATAGGTAGCGCGCTACTCGTTTTCATGCTCAACTATTTAATGAGGTAAAGATTATGGGCCAAAGCTTTTTTCATGCCATTCCATCAGTCGTAGTAGTAAATTGAAGCTCACCGGGAGATTTTAATGAAATGCAATATAACTACAGTATATTCCATATCATTTTATGTCTAAGAGTTCCACGGGTCAACTAAGAAGTTTAATAAATCAAATTCTGGATTTTTATTTATCAAGCAAGTAATAAAAATCAAGAGTTTTGAATTACACTGCGCTGATTGCATCTCTAGCGGTTTCATAGCCAAAAAGCAAGAAATGGCTATAAAATTCTATATCATGCCGTAGGGTACAAACACCGCCACAAGGCTAAACATTCCAATAAATGCAAAAAACAAAAAAAAAAATCTGATATTTTTCTAAATAAATTTGTAATTGTTAAAGAGAAACAACTTTGTATGTGCACGGACATAAATCAGTATTTTGAGATTATAAACTTTGAAATTATGGCTGTCATTTGATTTGTACGAGTATTTAAACGCGTTGCAATGCTACCAACTTCAAACCAACTCGAACGTGAATTCAACTTTTGGCCAAAAACACATAAAAATAGAAGCCAAGATCGCTGCCATTATACCTTTTGCCAATTCCAGCGATAATAAAGTGGTTAGTTAGGAGTCGTCGTTTTATGCCAAAACTGTAAACAAAATTTACATCTTGCAAATACAATATATGGCCAGCCAGCGAGATAGCAAGGAAACGCAAGAAGCAGGAGGTAAGGAGGCTGGGCCAGTTATGAGGGAAGCTTAGTTGCAGGAAAGCCGCATACGTGAGATTATAACACAACTTAAAACATTCTAGACTTCTGCTTAATTCAGCGTGCATTCAATGCATTTGTTATGGGGTCTATTACAAGTCTTAGTTTATGGTTCATAAGAATTTTGGTTTAACTTATAGGCAACATTTGAATTTCTGGCAATTTCGGAGGATATGGCGATTGAAATCTTCGAACCGTAACTTAAACTGCACACCTTGGAAATGCAAATGTTCAAACAAAACACAGTGGGAGATATTGAAAGTAGTAAAGAAACTAATTAAGCTTTTCTACAAGTTGGTAGGATTATTAAGATACTTGGCTGATACAGTAGCCTCTATAGTAGTCCCAGCGGCACAAACATCTAGTTAGAAGAACAAATTGCAAATTAAAATTTAATCTGCCCAAAAAAGAAAAACTACCGAAAGTTGATCATTTAAAGTGTCCTCTTAAAAGAATTGCCAAAATTCTTTTTGTTTCTGGATTGATACAACTGTCCTCTATACAGACGATGTGTTTCTTTTGTTTGTTTCCAGTTCTCGATTTTGCCATTCATCTCAAGAGAGTTTTTGAAGGTGAGAGAGAAGGTGTAAGAAAATATTGAACAAAGAATTTGTTACAACTTTTGTATTTCAAATTGCAAATTGCAAAGGTATCACTTAAGGTGAATAGACTTTGTTAAAAGCCCGGGAACAGGATTATGCAGTGTATTCAAAAGCCGTCGAGATGTTGTGGAAAATTTGTCTCGCTCTGATCGGCCTTCAGAGATTTCAACTGAGTTTTAACATCGGCAAAGTTCGAGAGAGAGAGAGAGAGAGAGAACTTTTCACATCTCACAAATCAATTCGTACCGTTTCATTTGATTGTTTGTTTTTGAAAATCCTTGTCTCACGACTAAGCAGCGAAAGATCTTAATTTTCTTCAAAAATTTTACCACGCAAAGGCCGCTTAATATGTGTTAGAATGAGGCTATTTCAACCTCAAGTTTATTAAAATCATTATAACTGGTGATGAGACATGAATTTATGAATTTGAAGTACAAGCCGGTCAACAAATTCAGAATGATGCTTTCTAACTGTTGAACATAGTTAATCCTTCCCATGAATTGAATTTGGAAAATTAAATGAATTTTATAAAGTAAAGTAAATTATGTATTACAAATTACGAATTGAATTGAATTTACTTGTATTGTTTCGAATTAAAATTGCATTATATCAAATTGCACTGAATTAAGTTGAATTACATTGAATTGCTTGTGTCAAACAATTTGTAAATATTATAGATTGTAAAAGTTAACTATTTATTTGCTTATGTAAAGGCCCCTTCAAACAACCATGTAACTATAAAAACCCCTATTTTGTTACGCCTGTACGGCAACCCAGCGGCGCAAGGAGTTATTCTAGTTGGAATCAGCAAGACATTTGTTCCCTTTTTCCGCTAGCCGCCAACCGGATCACTTCGCCAACCGCTCTCAACACCTGAAATAATGTAAGTTGACCGTTATCTTTTCCTCTTATCCAATACTAAACCTCCTCGAAAGTATACACATACTACCCGCTAAGAACTTAAGCACTTCCACAAAACCTCCAATTTCTCTCGAGAAACCTAAGTTCCAAATTAATTCTTCGTACCAACTCTGACAAATTTACACTTTACCAATTGCAATTTACACCAACTGAGCCGAAAATGGTGGCATTATAATCCTGCACCACTTCCAATATAACATTTGCCACAACTAAAGCATCCATAAGGCCCTCTAACCAAAGCCTGTGAATGAACTTTGTTTAGGATTAGAAATTCAGGCTGAAATATCTACATATTTTCTCATATTTGTGGAACGAGTAGAATCCTTGTTTATCGAACAAATAATTTTGTTAAGCAGTTAAATTAATTTTTGGTGTATTCTTCTTTTTAATGCTTGAGAAGGTTGCAGTAACATGTTATGCCTACATTACTTTAGATGGTACCTGTTGTAATTTGTTTATTATCATTACGCAAAAATATGTTGACAAGATTGCAGTACAAATTAATGCCCTGTCCAAAGTCTTGTTTGATGCAGAATGGTACAGTAAGATTTTGGTATAACTCCACTGAAGAGCTCATTTCGATCAATATCATGATATAAAGACGTACTTGGGATGAAAGAATGTCAAACACTGTAAGAACACCCGTCGTTTTGAGCTGTTCAAGCAGCCTATTATTGGACCTTTTCAGGGATTTCCCGTAGTCTGAATATCTGAAACCTTATAAGAAATGAGTTAAGGACTGAAACCTTGTATCGCCCTCTTTTAGGACGGGACGTAATATCATTAAGTTCGATTCTTGTTTAGAAGCGGACACATGATTTTTAGCAGCTCATCGCCAACTGCTTCATGGTCAATAACTGGCGCGACTTTTTTACTTATGCTGCTGGAAGTAGCAATTTACAGAAGAGCTCTATCTACTGCCATTACGTCATACCTTTTGGGGGAATTTTCGGGTTTCGCCTCTATTGCTATGCCTTTCTATAGCCTAACTCCTATCCTATTTCCACAACTGTTTTTTCCTTTAAAAACGACTGCCAGCCTCTGTTATCTTCTCCATATTATAGTACTCTTCAGGGCACATGTTCCAATTGGCTTCAGCGTTATTAGGTATGTAGCATTTTTTTCTTCAGACACCTTGATACTTTTTTCATTGCAGCAAGGCAAAGCAAAGTGGCGTTCCATCCCCCTAGTAAGGATTTTAAGGCAGCTGACATCTAACGCTCTATATATTTCCACCGAGTGTTAGGTACGTCTTTGGAAGCATTTTCGGAATAGCTGGGAATACTTTGTTACAGTAGACTGTGATTATCTCTAGCTCAGCAGTATGTAGAATTTTTAGCATTCGATTCCACATATTTTTCATTTCTGTCCATCTCATCATGGGCACCATCCACAGGTGGTGGTCTGAGTTGGAATCGGCGATGGTTTTTTCAGCCCACCTCCGACTCAATGTAAATAATTGAAGAAGACACTAAAATTGTACAAAAACTGAAAAGAAACTTTTTCTTCAAAAAAGCCAAAAAAAAAAATTTAAAAAATTTTTTTTTTCTTTAACCGTACAAAGTTTTGACTCCATGTAAAAAAATTATTAAATATTTACAAATTTTATAAGCCTTCAAATAAAAATATAAAACATTCCAGAAAAAGAAGAAAATAACGTATTTTTTTACTAAACGTACACTTTATACAAGTATACTTAATTTTTTCAAATTATGCCAAGGCAATTTGGGTAGAAGAAGGCATCCTAATGAGCAATATTGTAAATTTGATCAATCTACGAAGGCGGTTCTGCAACTAGAGGAGCTGACGTATAGATGGTGCCAGTAGTTTGAAAAAATTATTTTGTTGAAAAGTGGTAACCTTGTAAAACATATGTTCTAAGTTTTAAAGCGCCACGTTGTTTAGTATTTTTATTTGAGCCATCAAAAGAAAACGATCTCAATGAATTCGTAAACATGCTAAAAATTGGTCTACTCTGGGGGAGTCTGCTCCTTTGCTTCTTCAATCTGTGAATTTGCGAATATGCGAAAAATTCGTCACCGTCATGTAATTCAATACTCCATTTAAAAGGTTTCAGTCTAATCAATATTAAAGCCGAGCTACATTCTAATCTAGGGAAGCCTATTCCTTCGACCACGACTATAAAATATTGGATAGCAGAGTTTAAACATGGCCGTACGAGCTGCCAAGACGGACACGGTAATAGTCGACCAATTGAGGTGTACACGCCAGACACAGTTAATAAAATGCACAAAAGGATATTGGATGATCGTCGGCTGAAGGTGCGTGAGCTAGCTAAACTAATAGGCATTTCATAAAGTGCTATAAATCGTATGCTGATCAAAGATTTGAAAATGAGAAAGCTGTGCGCAAGATGGGTGCTGCTGTTGCTTTCAATAGAGCAAAAAACAGCATCGTGAAAATGTTTCAGTAGATTTTGGTTAGCTTGACGATGTTTCACCGCAATAAAGCCTAATTTTTGCGTCAATTTATAACCATTGATGAGACATGGGTCCACTACTTCACATCTGAGATGAAGGAACAGTCATAGCAGTGGACTAGAATGGGGGAATCGTGTGCAAATAAAACGAAGACGGTTCAGCCTGCAGGCAAGGTCATGGGCTCAGTTTTATGGAATGCTCAAGGGATATAAATATATTGAATATCTTCAAAAAGGAAAAAACGCGAATCAACGGCGAATATTATGCTAATTTATTGCAGAGTTTAGGTGATGAAATTATGGACAAAAGACCGCATTTGGCGGAACAAAAGTGTTATATCACCAAGCCAACGTTCTAATTCAAACATACATTATTGCGATGACCAAAATTATTGAATTAAATTTCGAATTGCTTCATTCCGCACTTTACTCGCCAGATTTCATTCCCTCGATCTATTTTCTATTTTCAAACTTGAAAAAATTGCTCGGTTGTAAAAGGTTTGTCAACAATGAAGAGGTGCATGGATGGTCTGATGGCTACTTTAAGGAGTTTACTGGTTCTTACTATAGACAGGGTATGGAATCTATTGAATATCACTGGAAAAAGTGTGTCGAGCTAAAAGGAGATTATATTGAAAAATAAAGACAAATTTTCCAAGCTTTCTTGAGTCTCCTTTGTTAGGTCGGCTAGTTTTGGTAAAGCTCTCGTAGCATATCTATCTAACTGTTTGATAGACTCTATAATTGGAATCGGAATCGCAATATTTAAATTGCAGAATAGGGATCGAAATTGTCTAATTTTAGCAAATCTCTACAGCAGGGCATCCAATTAGAGCACCCATTACAAATAGCCCAACCTCTCAACTTTTGTTAAAAATTTCATACTCCTTCTGAACTTTTACTAAAACTCTCACATTCCTGTAAATAGGAGTCTTAGTACTGCCCCTATCTTCCATGGTGCAGAGCGCCATACTAGAGTTTTCGATAACAATTCACGCATGCGTGAGTGCGTGTTCATGTCCGCGTTCATGTCCAAGTCATTGTTTGTGTTGTTTTCCAAAACAGAGGTGTTGTTATGTTATGTTAACGTTTCCCTACGTTTTTTTTTCGACGCTAAAGTTTATAGCATTTGATATACGAGTACATAGCACTTGTGGAAACACAAAAAAAAAAGAAAAACAATCCTGCCAAAATACAGACAACAACAGTTACGAACAACACTCCAGACGCATATTGGAAAGATCCTTAGGGTAAGATTATATGGCTGCCAATTGTTTTGCATATTTTCTTTTTGCTCTGGTTAATCTACATGTTAAAGTGGCATAATTGCTATGAGATACAAATATCGCTTGTTATTTCAACACTATGTTGCACAACAGCAATTTAAAAAGAATCATCTCATCGCTGTATTGGGACTACAGAAAAGAATTGGAGATTCATTGATACCTAATGAATCGAAAAGATAATAATCTATGTTTCCATAATAGACAACCACCTAATATCCATTAACATCCAAGAATAAAAAAATGAGATCTTCCCATGTAAAAGATAGTATATGTACACACGCAGAAGTAATGGCCCAATGGCAAACTGCAACAATCGGAAATTCGATCTTATCCATTGAATTTTGAATTATTGACACTTAATAAATCGATAAAACAACACAGTTTCCATAACAGGCAACCACCAAGAACATCCATTATCATTCAAGTATAAAACTAATGAGAGTTTCCCAGACTCAAATAACATAATCGTACAATACGAGGCTACTGCAATCAGATATTCAAGAGAATTTGGTTGCAACAACTGGAGTTCATGCAGAAGAACCCCATTTCATAAAATATCCGATTGCGACAACCAAATTTACCAACGTTTCAGTTATATAAACAACATTTTTTATTACATCACATCATGGTCATGATAGTATTTAGATTGCCGTTATAGATATTTTTAAGAATCTGGTTTCAGCTACCGATTCGGTTGGTAATAAAGTTGCAGTTTTCGAATTTCTTATGAATTTCGTATAGCAATTTTTATATCGATGTTGTTTGATTTTCCAACTCCGAATACTTGACAGCTTCCTTATAAAACGTGACATGAGTCAAAGTTAAGCATACTCAGATAGCATTGTCATTCCATCACAGAAAGAGTTAAGCCTGCACAACCGTTCAAATTATTGAATTTTATAATCGAAATCGTGGTCTGTGAGACAGGCTCTACATCGACCATAAAAAGCGGCGACTTGTCGCCGCCGTTTTATTTTGCGACCAGCTCACTGCCACCGTCATCATAGAGACTTTTGATATAGAAAAGTATCTTCATAGACGCTCTTCACATGGAAAAGTGTCTTCATAGAAGCTTTCCACATAGAAAAGTGTCTTCATAGACAATTTCCATATAGAAAGCTGTCTTCATAGGCAATTTTCGTATAGAAAAATGTCTTCATAGACGCTTTTCATATGCAAAAGTGTCTTCATGGACGCTTTTCATATGGAAAAGTGTCCTTACAGACGCTTTTTATATGGAAAAGTGTCTACATAGACGCTTTTCATATGGAAAAATGTCTTCATAGACACCTTTCACATAGAAAAGTGTCTTCATAGGCACTTTTCATGCAGAAAAGTGTCTTCATAGACACCTTTCATATAGAGGTGTCTTCACAGACACTTTTCATATAGAAAAGTGTCTTCATAGGCACTTTTCACATAGAAAAGTGTCTTCATAGGCAATTTTCATGCAGAAAAGTGTCTTCATGGACACTTTTCACACAGAAAAGTGTCTTCATGGACACTTTTCACATAGAAAAGTGTCTTCATAGACACTTTTCACATAGAAAAGTGTCTTCATAGACACTTTCCATACAGAAAAGTGTTCTCATGGATACATAGAAAAGTGTCTTCGTAGACATTCATATAGAAAAGTGTCTTCATAGACACTTTTCACATAGAACATGTCATTATAAACACCTTTTCATAGACACCTTTCACATAGAAAAGTGTCTTCATAGACAATTTTCGTGTTGAAAAGTGTCTTCATAGACAATTTTCGTATAGAAAAGTGTCTTCATAGACAATCTTCCTATAGAAAATTGTATTTATAGACAATCTTCCTATAGAAATTTGTCTTTACAGACAATTTTCGTATAGAAAAGTGTCTTCATAGACAACTTTTGTATAGAAAAGTATCTTCATAGACAATTTTTATATAGGAAGCTGTCTTCATAGACAATTTTCGTACAGAAAAGTGTCTTCATAGGCAATTTTTGCACAGAAAAGTATCTTCATAGACAATTTTCATATAGAAAGCTGTCTTCATAGGCAATTTTCGTATAGAAAAGTGTCTTCATAGACAATTTTTGTGTAGAAAAGTACTTTCATAGACACTTTTCATGTAGAAAAGTGTCTTCATAGAGAATTTTCATATAGAAGATTCATATAGAAAAGTGTCTTTTGGTAAGCGAAAATGTTGACAAACATGTTATTTAAGTGCTAAATGATGACCTCTTTACACGAGAAAATAAAGAAGGATAAACTTGAGATTGAAAGAAGTGTTCCCATATTGACGTTATTAAGTACAAAGTGAGATATGCAGTTACAAAGTTCTTTCTAGACAGTCCGAAGAAATTTGATTTCCAGCCTATGTGTGGTACATGATAGACAAAAGATGACCATGCAGGCTTTGGAATATATTATTTTTTCATCAAAATGATTTGATAATTGCATCACCGTGCTTTGAGTTCTGTTAGCTCTCAGAAGCCATTTTTTCAAACCTGCGCCGCCCGCTGTTTTGTTGGTGGAACTATTTAAGAAAGATGATAATCATTTCCTTTTCCATATGTTTCATTGCTTTACTAGGCAACAAATCACTTAATACATCATCAGAGTCTTAAGGCATCAGAATCGTCTTTTAATTTGTCATAGAAATGGAAACGATAAAGAAATAGGAGGTCGATTGTTTGCTCTTGCTCAGGTAGGGAATAGTTCAGCGAAAGTTTTTAGTACCGCATGAAGTTGTTGACTCCAGACGATATTTTTCTGTGCCATACTTTTGTAACAAGACAGGTCGAACCAACGTCTGGTACAGTCGGAATATTGTTTGTCGAGAGAGGCCTTTATCATTGAATCGGTTGCTTAGCGCGTAGTAACATCTGTTTGAAAGCAATACTCTCCTCTTTATCTCCATGCTGACATCATTCGGTTTGTTTACATCGGAACCAAGGTAGATGAATTCTTGCACCACTTCAAAATTATAGTTGTCAACATTCGTACAGCTGAAACCAATAACTCTGTTTTATCCTCGTTTACCACCAGATCCATTTTCGCTGCTTTCTTCTCGATGCTGGCTGGAATAACATCTCACCGTTTTCTGCCAATGATACCTATGTCATCTACATATGCGATTAACACATGGCTTTTGTTAAAGTAATATATGGCTTGTTATAAAGGTTTTGCATTATTTCTATTAGCAATAACAAATAATTGCTAATAGGAACATGATCTTGAAACGGATTAAGAACTAAAATCATTCACCCTGTGTATTAGGTTTCATTAGATTTTGGATATCCTTCTTTAGATTTTTTTCATTCATTTTCTTTATTGGATCTTTCTATCGAAATTTACAATACGTATTCAAATCTTATTGCTATCTTAAACTAGAGTATCCTGCCATTGCCGGATCTTGTTTTTGGCGAGCCGAACTTCTTTATCACCGGACCAAGTCTAGAGTGTCCTTTCTTCTTAGCCATATATGACCGGGAAAATGTTGAAGGTTTTGAGCGAGTAAGTTTGAGTGGGAGGAAAACTTCGGTATATACGACCTGCTCGATTTTCTTATTTCCTCGGAAATATAAGGAATGTTTAAAACCTTGTGTATGTTATCATTCCTAGTATACCATGGGGCACCACAAATTTGGCGCGGTATTCTTGATTGTCTTCTCTGTAGCTTATTTATGTTAGAAGCCGATGTCGTTCCCCACAACTGGATGTCCATATTGGCTTCGATATGGTTTTGTAGTTGATGATTTCATTTTCCAAACTGAGAGTAGACTGGGAGCCAATAAGCCAGTGGAGTTGAGTCATTTTTAATTTCAATTGTATGATTTTTGAGTCAATGTGATTTTTTCAGGTGAGACGTCGATCAAGGTGAATACCCAAGTATTTGACATGGTTATGAACGGGTATGGTACTACCGTGAATAGTGAGGGCTGGCAATTGTTCTGTCTAAGAGAGATTGTAACCTGTACACTTTTAGTGGCATTTACTTTTATCTTCCACTTTTCGAGTCAAGATTTTAATGTGTGTTTATGAGGACTGCAGTTGTCTAGAAGCCATTAATGTTCAAGTACTAATGCTCATGAATGCAGTGTCATCAGCGAAAGTTGAGGTTTGAATTAGGGAATGAACAGGCATGTCAGAGGTGTAGATGGTATACAGTATAGGGCCTAGTATACTGCCCTGCGGAACTCCAGCTGAAACTTTTCTTTGAGTTGAAACAAAGTCCTTCGATTTTGCTACAAAAGTTCGATCCTTTAGATAGCTCTCCAGGAGCTTGTGGGTATTTGCCGGTAGAAAAGAGACTATTTTGTGAATAAGGCCTTCATGCCACACTTTATCACAGGCTTGGAAGATGTCTATAAAGAGAGCTGAGCAATATTTCCGATCTTCGAATGTTTTTCTGATCTGGATTACTATACGGTGTACTTGTTCTATCGTTCCATGACCCTTGCGAAACCCAAATTGGTGCGTGGGTATTACATGGTTTGCTTCAATATGGGGATACAACATTTGGAGAAAGATCTTTTCAAACAGTTTAGATAAAATAGAGAGTAAACTTATGGGTCGATAGATTTTATAGAAACAAATTCTAATACCTATTTCCCTACTCCAAGGATATAAGGACCATTATACTAAAATTCAAGAAACCGTGCATTTGGGTTGCCATCTTCTACCTTAGTTCCTTTAATTCATAACTAACAATATTTATATACTATACAATTATAATTTTTGTTTCACATTTCTTAAAAATATATGAATATTTAAAGGAATTTTTTGTGTAAATCATTAAAAATGATTTATGAAATGATTTCTGTTTTTTCACTTCTCATAAATCTACATATCGGCCGACACAGAGGCAGCCGCCAACTCTGCTACTTTGGTCAAAAGGAAACCCGTTTCCATTAATGATTTGTGTTTTTTTTGTTTAAAGATATTATCGCTCTTGCCATACAATATTTTGTATTTATAAGCGGTTATGAGTGGAGACTGTTACGGCTTTTGGCCGCTGGTTGGCAGTGCAAAACTTTAAATTAAAAAAAGCCAATAGTGGTGGGTCGTAGAATTGCTGATGTTTTCTGTCATTTGGGTTAATTAGTGAAAAACGATATATTTGTACAAATTTTGCGCGTATTTTTTTTAGTAATTAAGTTAAACAAATTTGCATTAAAACACGTTGTAACCGCTATATTAGGTGGAAAAATAAAGGAAATCTCAACGTAACAAAAAGGCGCTACGCATTTTGGTCATGGTTTTTAATTTGTTTGATTGAAAGATAAGAAGATACGAGCGTTGCCAAATAAGCTGCAAGATATGTTAGTATCGGTGTAGATATGTTAAATCTTGATGGGATGTGATTATAGTGATCAAATACTCGACTTTTATAGGAAACCGGTGTTCGAAGAATTAATTTTTTTTTAAATCAGTGATTCGGGTCCCAAAACTAGCCAACCTGGTGCAAGTAGTTAAAAAAAAAATTTTTTGGTGAAAAGTGGCAAGCTTATAAAACATATGTTTTAAGTTTAAAGGCGCCACGTTGTTTAGTATTTTTATTTGGGCCATCAAAAGTAAACGATTTCAGTGAATTTGTAAACATAGAAAAAATTGGTCACCGTTATGTAACTCAATATTTCCAACCAATATTAAAGCGAAAATAGATTCCAATCTGAGGGAGTTTACTTCTTTGTCAACGACTGTAAAATATTGGCTACCAGAGTTTAAACGCGGCCGTACAAGCTGTCAAGGCGAACAACGTAGTGCCCACAAAATGTTGCTGGATGATTGTCTCCTGAAGCTAGCTGAAGCGTGACCTAGCTGAAATGATAGGCATTTCAATAAGTGCTATACATCGCATATTTACCGAAAGTTTGAGGATGAGAAAACTGTGCGTAAAATGGATGCCGCGCTTACTTTTAGTACAGTAATCAGTAAGCAGCGACGTGAAGATGTTTCAGTAGAGTTTGGTTGGTTTGGCGATGTTCCATCGCGATAAAGCCAAATTTTTGGGTCGATTTATAACCATGGATAAGCCAAGCGTCTATCGCTTTACACCTGAGACCAAGGAACAGTCAAAACAGTGGACTGGAAAGGGAAAATCGTGCCCAAAAAAAGCGAAGACGGTTCAAACTGTAGGCAAGGTTATGGCTTCTGTTTTCTTGGGATGTGCAGGAAATTATTTTTATTGATTATCTTCAGAAAGGAAAAACCATCAACACCAAATATTGTGCTAATTTATTGCAGCGTTTAGGTGATGCAATTATGGAAAAATGGCCGCATTTGTCGAAAAGGAAAGTGTTGTTTCATGAAGACAATGCTCCAGTTCACACATCCACTATTGCTGTGAACAAAATTAATGAATTAAAGTTCGAATTGCTTCGTAACGCACCTTATTCGCCAAATTTAGCTCTCTCGAGCTATTTTCTATTTCCTAACTTGAAACAAAAAAATGGTTTGGTGGCAAAAGATTTGCCAACAAATGAAGAGGTGGGGTCTGCGATTGATATCTTTTTTAAAGAGTTCAACAGTTCTTACTATAGACAGGGTATAGAAGCTACTGAACATCGTTGGAAAAGTGTAAAAGAAGATAATGTTCAAAAATAAAGGAATTTTTTTCCAATTTTTTTGTGTCTTCTTTGTTAGGTCGGCTGGTTTTGGGCCGCCTTGTAGAGTGTACTGATTAATAATGTTACATTTATAGAGATTCCAAAGAAGTTTGTAAAGTTGAGTTGGAAATCTTGATTGAAATGGCATCGATACTTTATTGAAGATCTCTTAAGCGATTCACTGGGAATTCAGTTTTCAAACTTGACGGCTATGGCTATACTATGAATACTTATTGATAATATTTATGATATTTTAAATTTTGCAAACAGCTACGTTTTACAGATCTGGCAACATAACAACAACCAAAAGTTGAAACTTTTGCAAACCCCCTATCAGTACTAGGTTTGGGTCGTTTATGTTCAAAGACCAATTTCAAATGGAATTTGTTAAAAAAACATCCATGAAGACGGGCACCTTATCAAACTTCAACATATGTTCGTGATTTTTGTGTTTGTGCACCTTAAAGAAACCAATTCAGCAACTTCCAATTCTATTGGCATCAAATTCGGGTTGGGAGTTACATGTTTCGTCACTATATTATAGATAGTCTAATTAGTAATAGTGATTTAAGATCATTACAGAATTATTAATATTGATTTAAGATTCCTAAAGGTTGTTCCAGTTATTTAATTAAAACCAACTGTAAAAAGCTAACCCAATTTCAATTGACACAGACATTGATATTTCAGTCAAAAATATAAAATTTCTGTTTACTTTATCGTTCCGTATTATCGCTCATCTTTTACGTATTTTCTTAAACGATATTCAAAATGTCTTAAAAATCAAATCGTAATTTTTCCATTTTTCCCCTTCGGCAAGTTTAGATTCTGAAAACCTTTCATCAGGTCATTGTATTTCTTTTTCACTTCGTCACTTAGAAAAATAGATTACACGACTTCCACCATTCACTCTTTCTCGCTCTCTCCCTCTCTCTCTTTAACTGGTCTTTTGTTTTGGCTCAACTAAAGTTTAAGCAAAAT
>JAHXMU010000092.1:1756395-1807266 GCA_019455685.1 Philornis downsi | reverse complement strand
AAAGACCACAGTAAAATGACAGTCGCCGTCGTGATGATGACGATGGAGAGGAAAAACAAATAAAGTTATTGACAGTGTCATAGCCGAGACACTTAAATTCTGGATTTCTCATTGTCCCCAATAACACTTCAACAGCGCTTATTCAAAACCGCCGTAGACTATTAAGCAACCACCACTAGCAGCAGCACCACCACCACCACCGCCACCATCATCACCGCCATCCTCCGGCCGAGCAGCCAAGCTCCAGTGTTACTATCATTGTTATTCTGGCTAGTGGAGTAAGTACGAAAAACCAGTCTGAAGCGCTATTGTTTCTGTGGGTATTTCTTGAATAGAAAACTTAAAGATTTGAAAGCTGAAAAAGAAGGAAAACAAAATTGAAATCCAAACAAACTCAAGTACGAGTATCTCTCCTCCACTAGAGGTAGAGCTCCCTACTACAGTTCATCTAGCCGTCCGTCCTTACCGTTTAGAAGATGGAGCTGAAAACGAAACCAGTCTTTGTTAATCGAAATGATTCTTTAAAGTAAAATGCCAAGGTGGAATCTAGCGATATAGCTCACATAGAAAACTACATTCCTCGCTTGCCCCTTTCTCAAAGCTATAGTAGTAGGTTGAAAAAACAATGAATTTGCAGTTTTCTCCTGCAGAAATTTCAAGGTTTAAAGAGAATCCATAAAAAAACAACGCTATTGAAGTCCACATCCATGTTCTGCCCAAGTGTTTGGTTGTAGCTCTACTACACTTTTAGCATATGTTAGAGATGATGTTGCAGCAACAGCATCAATAGTACTGTGGCGACACATTTTGGTGTAGCACAATTCTAGCTGACTTAAGTGGACTGGTTTCTTCATATCGCCTTAAGATTGAGATCTGTTTTTTCTATTCGTTTTGTTTTTTTTTTATGACATTTAACAAATGGTTTCGTTAAGCAAATGATATGTGGGCTTGAAGATGTTAAAATTTTCTGATGAAATCTTTTGAAACTTTGAATCAAGTTTTACAAAAGATAATACTGTAAATAATTTTAGTATCTTCGACAATATTGTGCCTTGTGTTGATATTGGGTCTATTGATGTTTGTGATGAGAACATTCTGTCTGCTATTCTTAAGCTCAAAAATTCTTTTAAATCTGTCTGCATGGAATCTCTTCTTTTCTTCCTAAACAATGCTCAACAGCTTTTTTAGTTCCTTTAAATTTTTTTTTTTCAAAAATCACTTGATTCTGGATATTTTATTCAAAAGTGGAAAACTGCGACAGTCTTTCCAGTTTTTCTAAGTTGCCTAACATTGCTAAAATTTTTGAGCATATTATGCATGAAAAATTATATTTTTTAATAAAGAGGCATATTAACCCTAATCAGCACGGGTTTTTTTCTGGTCGTTCCATAACTACTAACTTAGCTATTTTTAGTAATTTCTGTTTAAATGAATTTAAAAGTGGTGTTCAAGTAGACACGATATACACGGACTTTTCTAAAGCTTTTGACAGAGTTCGCCATGATATTCTCTTCATAAATAAGCTTCATAAATTCGGTTTCCACTCCAATGTCTTAAATTGGTTGAAATCGTATTTGGGTAACCGGTTATGTACTGTTTGTATTTATGGTTATTATTCTAGTGCTTATTTTCCTACCTCTGGTGTTCCACAAGGTAGTATTTTTGGGCCCTTATTGTTCAATATTTTTGTTAATGATATTGGCATGTGTTTGAAAAATTCGAAATATGATATGATGCAGATGATCTAAAGATTTTTAAATCAATCTACACGTTGAATGATGTTACGTTGTTGCAGGAAGATTTAGATAGGATTGCTATTTGGTCTAAAGCTAACGATTTACCATTCAATACTAATAAATGTTTTAAACTGACATTCCATCGCTGTAGAAATACAATTAATTCATTATATCATATTTATCATGAAATCTTGGAAGAAATTTTTGAATTTTCTGATTTGGGGGTAGTTTTTGACTTCAAATTTACATTCAAAAATCACCTAGATTACATTATACCAAAAGCTTATGCGATGTTTTATTTTATTCGTAGAAATATGTATAAATTCTCTGATCCTTAAACAAAAAAAGTTTTGTTCTCTGCTTTTGTACGTTCCAAACTCGAGTATGCATCGGTTATTTGGAATCCTGTTGTATCAATTCATTCTATGTGGATTGAAAAAGTGCAGAAAGTGTTTCTAAGGTATGCTTTGTCGTCACCTAACCTTACTTCTCCTTTACCGTCCTATGAAAGGCGCTGTGCATTCATTTCGTTGCAAACTTTGGAGGCCAGAAGGAACATAACGTCTGTTATGTTTCTTCATGCCGTTTTTTCGGGATACATTGATTGTCCGGACTTGCACTCATACGCTTTAATGCTCCATCTTGCTCTCTCCGTCATATGTATACTTTTAATATTGTTATGCATTCGTCTAATTATATTTGTTTTTGAGCCCATTAATAGGTCAATGATTTTGTTTAATAGATTCTGCAACAACATTGACCTTTGCCTCCCTCATAATGTCTTTGGGCAATTAGTATGTAATTCATTAAATTAGTTAAGTTATTTACTTTATTTTTGTTAATTAGTTATATAAGATATTTGCTGGTCTGTAAGGATATAATTCCATAGACTAAAATAAACAAATGAAATGAAATGAAATAAATGAAATCATAAAAAATGTAAATTGATTTAAATGTCAAAACCATGGGAAAACAGAGACAAAAGAGAAAATGGCTAAAGGCGTTGTCTATTACAATCGGTAGGTTATTAACGAAACATCACATTTCGCCATATCCTGCAGCAATTGCATCTCTAAGAAATTAAACTGAATGACATGAATATTGTATGGAGATTAAGCCGTTAAGCTGGCCAAAGAGAATAGAATGCGATGTTCAAAATATTATAAAGTTCTGATGCAGATTAAATAAGATACTTTAAACAAGTTGATTAAATAGGATACTTCAGACAAGTTAAATAAAAAAGTTTTATATCGTCCCTGCATGCGTAATTTTCTAGCTCCGCAAATGTTCCTACCACTTGAAACCGCTACAATATCAATTTTCCTATTTATTTCGACTGCCGTTTAAACAAGCCGATTATCAGCTAAGATGCACAAGTAAGTAGGAAAGAATTTCAAGTCCTCCGATTTTCCTCAATTGGTCGCATAAGGATTTAATAGCAACTCAAAAACTTGATTCTTCCAAGAGAGTTTTGGCCAACCTCTTTTAGCTACTTTTCATTGGCGAAGACTTTTCGTATTGGAGTATTTTGTTCTATTCACTTATTCGATACAACCAATGCATTTTGATGTAGCATTTAGTGACTCTTCGTCCATACAATTTTCGTAAGATTTTTCTTTCGAGAACTCCAAGAACAGATTCTTCTGCTCGCTTTACTGTATTGTATTGTATTCTGTGTTGTGTGGATAGAAAAGTCTTGAAAGAGCATCGTTTTGTCATTAAATCACCTACTTAGTCCACAATAACAACTTTTAGCGAACAATATTTGATTTTTAATCACCAGCCAGACGTTATTCATTTTGTTGGCTGTGAAAACTAGTCAAAAAAATCGTCCAATACATCAAAGTAAACGTTTTAAAAGTTTATGTACGGTTCCATACAAATACACTCTTCATTTGTAAAAAGCATTTATGTAGGATTCCATACAAGTAGACTCTTCATTTAGAAAAAGAAATAATTTGGTTTTGTCCCCGTTGTTGGCGGCCAAAGCTCTATTGATTTCTTCTTAATTCTTGAGAAGGCTGCAGTAGCATTTCGCAGTAACGTAAGGCTTTTGTCGAAGGTTGTATTGTGTACCGTATTTTTCTTCATTCTCATCTCCAAAAATATGTTTCAAAAGTCGAACGAAATTCATTGCTTTTGTCCCCTTTTCTAGCGGCCAAAGCTCTATTGATTTTTTCTTAGTTCTTGAGAAGGCTGTCGTAGCATTTCACAGTAACGTCAGGCTTTTGTCGAAGGTTTTGTTGTGCACCGTATCTTTCCTCATTTCTATCTCAAAAAATATGTTTTAAAGGTCGGACGAAATAAATTGGTCTTGTCCCCTTCGTTGGCGGCCAAGGCTCTATTGATTTTTTTTTTGAATTCTTGAGAAGGCTGCAGTAGCATTTCGCAGTAACGTGAGGCTTTTGTTGAATTTTCTCTTGTGTACCGTATTTTCCCTCATTTCCATCTCCAAAAATATATTTTAAAGGTCCCCTTTGTAGGTGGTGAAAGCCCTGTTGATTTCTTCTCAGTTCTTGAGAAGGCTACAGTAGCATTTCGCAGTAACGTGAGGTTTTTGTGGAATTTTCTCTTGTATACCATATTTTCCCTCATTTCCATCTCCAAAAACAGGTTTTAAAGGTCGCACGACTGATTGTTGCCCGATCAAAAATGTCATACGTTGTAAACTGACTCAGTTGGCTTGTTGGGCGATAATTTATATTCCACTCGACTTCAAGAAGTTATTTGTGTTGAGTTCGTCTATCAGGTTTAGTAATGGTTTTCATCCCCTCACATGCGTTATACTCGCTAAGTATAATTCTGAGTTCAATCCCTCATACGCATAGCACCCTATGATTATTCAAGCGGCGGTCACCGCTATGTGTCTAACAAACGCTTGGAGTAATTGAGTAATCTACAGGTGAGCCATAAGGGTGTTGGCGGTTTAAATCTTCAATTTCTCGGTAACGCGAGGCGCGGGGTGGCGGGGGGATATGTTGTTTGCTGCGTCGCTTCCTGGAAATTTAGTCGCCATGGAGCCGTACACGCGAGTGCAACGTACATTTTGTGTCCGAGCGTATTACGAAAACAATAAATCAGTGATTACTGCACGACGTTTGTATCGGCATGAACACGGTTTACACGATTTAAGTGAAGTTCCAAGCGCCAATGTGATACGAAAATGGATCAGAATGTTCTAAACAAACGGCTCGACAGTACCAATTACGGTTCGTGATCGCCCAGTTTCTGCAAGATCAGCCGACATTGTGGAGCGTGTTCGTGTTTCAGTTCAGCGAAATCCGCAACAGTCAACACGTAAGAGAAGTCAGTCTTTGGATATCAAAAGAACAACTTTACGACGAATTTTGAAACGTGATTTGCATTTGAAGGCTTATAAGATTCAAATAGTCCAAGAATTAAAACCCGATGATGCCAATAACCGACTTAACTTTGTTTTCCTGGAAAACTCATTTCGAAAAGGGGGGATATTGAATGGCCCCCACGTAGCCCCGATCTCTCTCCATGCGATTATTTTCTATGGGGCTACCTCAAATCGGTAGTCTACGAGAATAATCCGACCAATTTAGAGCAGTTGAAAAGGAACATTATTCAAGAAAGTAACAAAATACCGAGAACAACTTTTCGACGAGTTTTCCAAAATTTGCGACTTCGGTTCCAAGAGTGTCAAGCAGCCAAGGGAAGCCATTTGGACAACATTATTTTTAAGTCTTAAAAATTCCCATGCTTCTACTTTTTAAAAATACAAATATATTTTTTTATGTTTCGTAGTTTTTTTTTTTTAATTGAATATTTAAACCGCCAACACCCTTATGGCCCACCCTGTATAAGTCGTGTTTATGCTTCTCAAACTGCGATGTTCGGACTTGTGGTTAAACTGTTGGTCCCCTTGAACGAGTATAAAAATAGAATGTGTGTAAGCTCATTGAATGAGAGAATCTCTCTCCCATTTCATTCATGGCAGATATCATTTTTGGTTTGATTTTCCTTTAAAAGTGTGACTAAAATGGTTTCACAACCACCATATTTGCCTGATTCTACACCGTTTGGTTTCTGACCATTTTCTAAATTCAGAAGAGCGTTTCGGTGATACCGTATGATTGAATTGATTGAAGGTATGTAACGTGCTCTGAAGGAAACAAGGGAGGTGACTTTGAAGATCGGTAAAACGTGGGAATAAGCATATTTTATACGGGAGGAATACTTAAAAGGCGAGATTATATTGTAGTTTTGGATAATTAAATAAAATTTAAAAAATAAATAAATAAAACTGGTCTTATTTTGCAGCAGTACTAATATAACTTCGGCAACATGATTTCTTCAAACGCCAAAAAATCTCCACATAATCCATATTTATAATGAACTAAATTGCATTTACTGTAGTTACTTCCGAGCGGAAAATTTAAATTAAAAAAAAAAATTTTTTTTTTTTTAAATTTTGAAAACATTATAATCTTTGGGTAAAAATTTCGATAATGTTGGTCATTTAGACGCAAATTTATATTATCAAGTTAGTTTTGCCAAAATATTAGCAAAATAATTAAAATTTTGGAAGAAAATATTATATAAAATAGGCCTACACAAATTTGGGAAATTTATTAAAATTTGGCATTTTTGCCACAAAATTAGCGAAATAATTAAAATCTTCAAAAAATTTTATATAAAATAAAGCCTACACAGATTTGGGAAAATTATTAAAATTTGGAATTTTTTTTCATATAAAATGATGCCTACAACAATGTGTGTCCAAGTGAAACAACATGGACCCTTTGTTCCCCTAAAAATGTATATGATTTGTAAATCAAAGATTTATGTTACAATTACATTCATATGTTACAATCCTAAAAAGTGCGTATATTCTATTAACTTACTAAATTTTCAATAGTTTAGAGATTTTCTTTATGAAATTAAAAAAAATACCTACAATAAATTTCCTATCGTTTTTATAAACTGAACTCAATAAGCCATTTCTTATCATTACTTTAATAACTTACAGAAACAACTTTCCATGACTACAAATATGTCACCACAATTGATTTGTTTCGACCCCATCATGCAGGCGCAATTTAATCCCACCCCTTAGAAGATAATGCGATTACCGTCCCAGCACTCCCACATATTGAAAATCCCATACAAATTTCATGCCCAGGTTAATAATGAGTAGCCAGTACAACAGCCACGATTTCAATTCCGGACTTTCACAATAAATTGATACACAAACGTAAAAATATCTATGCTATTGGTCCGCCTGTGGTCTTGCCTATAGAAACATTACATCATCTTGAGATCCCCCCTCACCCACCTACCTATTTGCCCTCTCGCAGCCGACCATTCGATATCTTAAAAGACTTTAATTAAATTTTTGTTTGTTGACAAAGCCTTAAAAATACGTATATCAAATATAAAATCAGGTCATATATGGTTTAGTGTTTGTCTCATGGTTAAGAAGCTTAGACGGCCAATTGGTAAATGCATGAAAAGGAAACCACCAGACGGAGTGCTGCTCTACTTGCACTCAATGAGAGACAGACAGAGAAACAAATAGACTTACGGATTGACAGAATGTCAGTTGGTTTACCGGATGGACAATAGCGTTAGAGTGACATGTGGACGGCAAATGAATGTTTACGATAAATGATTGAATCATTAACAAGACTATAATGAAATCTAAACAAAGGTGACAACCTTCAAGAAATAATGAAAATAAACAAAGGTGCAGTGTCAACGGTACAGAGAAGTCTCGGCGGAGACGATGGGATACGGAAGTATTAACACTTTTCAGAGAACAGCTGGCAGTTTTCTAGCTCAATGCGATTATAAAAGACATGACAACCTCATATTTGTTTTGTAGAACAAAGACGTCAAACTCCTTAAGGTGCCTGATCCATATTATAGAGAGCCGTACCTCTGGATACTCTTTGCTCTGGAGCTGTGGAGATGCCCACTTTAGAGATGACGAACACTTCTCGGTGATGAGTTTGCCAGACTATAGGGACATCGGCCACCAGCTACTAAGTTCTTCGTCTTCTAGAGCAAATGGTTTTTTGTCTAAAGAGAAAATTGGGATATTATACTTTCTCGTTACAGCAAAGACGAGTTCCTTCAGGAAACTGGTTCTTTACATTATAGAATAATGTCAGTTTGCTACAAGCTAAAAAAAAGGCAATCTTTAAAAAGTTTATTATCTGTACAGTAGAAAAGACAAGCTCCTGGAGCTATTTACTCTCTTCCACAATAAAGGCGATCTGTGGAGAGATTAATCTCTATAGTAAATAGAGCAGCGCAAACGGGTTCGGAGGACTGATTTCCCTCTCGGCAGAAACCAGATTTCTCAGTGCTTGACTACAGGACAGATATTATCCACCGGACTCCACAGAGATCCTCGGTTTTGTGATATACAAACAGACTTCCAACTACCGGACAGATACTTTTCCCGGACTTCGCAGAGAACATCGGTTTTGTGATGTACAGAACAGAGGTTACCGTACTTGTAACTTAGAGAAAAGATATGTCGGTGGTCATCTCCTATAGTGTAGGAGAAGGTCATCATTCTTAGACTGTAGTTAACTCATCTCCCACATATCTGATATAGCAAACATATTTTCCGGTGCTTGGCTCCTCTGCTGTCTATAAAACAATTCTTCTGGGCGTAGTTGGAAGTCATAGTGTTATTTCGGTATAGAAAACAGACATTCAGCAGGTGCTCATTTTTCTAGTGTGGAGCACAGACTTCAGGATACCTTATTCTCTCTACTCTAATATGACCCACAGATCTTCAGGAAGTCTTGTTCTCTCTGGCATAGAATGTCCAGCAGGGACTCTTCTCTCCAGTATAGAGAACAGAGATTCAAAACAGACATTTTTCCCTAGCATATGGAACACATCTCCAGGAGATCTTTTTCTCTTCAATATAGAAAAAAGACCTCAAGGAAGTACAGCTTTGTAGGAGATTTCCCTCTCTCTAGTATGAAGAACAGATCTTCAAGTGGTCGTCTTCTCCCTAGTGTAGACAACAGGCTCCAGGCTCCTTTCTCTAGTAGTGAAGAAAGAAAAAAGAGATTTTCATTTCTTTAGTACAGAAAACAAATGTCTTCTCTTTAATATAGAGCACAGATATTCAGTAAGTCTCCTTCTCTCTAGAATTGGGAACAATTCTGCTGGAGGTTCCTTCTAGCATCTTTAGTACAGCGCCCATGTTTTCTGGAGGCGTTTCTTAGACCTTTAGAAAATCTTTTAGCTAACACAGAACTCTTTTTCTCTCTAGTATAGACAACAGGCCTCAGGGAAGTATACTTCTCTCTAGTATAGGGAAACAACCTCCGATAGATATTTGTCCCTCCAATGAAGAAACGGGGAATATTTAAATAAAAGACATTTTCTGTTTAGTACAGAGCACAGACTTCCAAGGGATCTTCCCTTTAGTGTCGATAAATGGATCGCCAAGAGGCCTTTTTGCTATACATAATCGAAAACAGACGTCATGAGATCTTCTCTTTATTATGGACAAATAGCATTTAACGGTCTTTTTCTCTTTGTGTGAAGAACAGAATTCCAGAATGTTTTGTCTCCCTCTCTCTCTATTATAGAGAACGGAACCTGAAGAGGTCTTCTTTTCTCTACCATAACGCACATATCTGCAGGACGCCGTCGATCGTGATATACAGAATAATAAATTGGATTTGATTGGATTTAAATCCCCATTACCACTAAGTCATGGAGAATAAATACTTCGAAGTTCATCTGTAAGTTTATCTGTTCTATGTAATAGAACATATCTTCAGCATGTCGTGTTCTCCCCGGAGGTCTCCGTCTGTATAGTACTGAATTAAGTTTTTTACATTATAGTGAACAGAAATTCTGGGGAGCATCGTTTATAAAGTACGGAGAACAGATCTAACGGAGACCTTCGTCTCCAATATTTTTAACTTTCAGAAAGTTATCTTCTCTTAGGTATGCAGTCCTCCAGAATGTAGCCGTCTTTAGAAGAAAGTGTGTACATACATAGCTCCAAGTTTGGCTTCTCTACACTGTAGGCGGCAGGTCTTCCGAAGGGAAAAACTTTCTGAACGTCATTGCCGCAGAAGAGTAGAGTGCTAGTACATATTCCTGCAGGTCGGTTGACATGCAGTATAGAGAACAGACGTTTTGGAGGTTCTTGTCTCTATAGTAATGGGAAATGACCCCCTGGGTCATCTTATTTGTCATATGGAGAGCAGAACTCTCGGCGGTTATCTTTTCTGGCGTCGTTTCCACAGTATGATAGACAGACCTGCAGGATCATTTTATAGCACCGAGAACAATTCTTCTGGAAATTGAATTCTATAATAAATAAAGCGGAACTTGCGGAGGTTAGCTTCTCTAGAGTGTAGGAGAGAGATCTTTAGAAAGCCGGCATCAAATAAAATTTCATCCATGACAAGGACATTGCAATGACATATAAAAGAGACATCATGGAGGGTGGACTAATTGTTTGTAGAGAGAGGAGCGTTCGCTCCCTAATATAGAATAGATGAAGTTAAGCAAATTTAATTTTGGTTATCTAGTGAATGTTAATTTACTGAGAATTTTTACGTTTAGACGTTGTCTGAGACTCATCTGTGGCATTCCATGTGACAAAAGTTTACCTGGCATTATTCTTTGCGTACGTTCATCAGCAGCATCCAATGTATTCCAGTTTAGTTGTAATTTGTCTTTATTATTCTATAATGTACCAAATGTGCAATGATGTGTGTCCTCTAACATCAATGGGGCTGTCTACTAGAGACCAGCAGAACATCTTGGAGTGAGAGTCTCCGAGTACTGGGGTTTGCGGCATTGCATTATTAAAGAGCTAACGGTATAAACTGCTACCAACAGCAACAGAAGCGCATCAGTACAGGCAACAAAAGTTACCACTATCTAGCTTTAGTTTTCAGCTATTGGTTAGAAATTAGCGTTGGCTTCAGTAGCTCGCATTTGCGGCATCTTGATGTTTACGCCAAAGTTAGTTGATATTCTGGGTATTAATTAATATGTTCATGTTAAGATGTCTTATTCGATGTTCTCATTAGAGAATACACAATATTTTGGCATAGCTATCGCGTAGGATTTCCTAGAATAGCAAGTGATGGTTAACAAGAGGTAAAGAGCGATAGATAGAGAGAGAGAGGAGAGTAAAGCACGAGAAATGAAGGCTTCTCTCCTCATTTGGCCAGTTTTCCATTGATTCTTAGTGTATATATGGAAGGTGATCAAAAATGAAAATGAGGGAATGTTGCTTTAATGGGGAATCAAGGAAAAAAGTCGCATAGTAAATTGTAGTGCAGATGAGCGTCATATTTCGCCGGAGGTTCCGATGCGGTTTTCCCTATTATGATGCAGTCTGTGGCAATGATGATGTTGAAGTCGAGGTAATTTATTTCAATCACGTGAAATACGGTTTTAAAACCAAGCCACGCGCTATTTAACTGCATATATTTTTTTTTTTTCAGTGTAACAACATTTATGAAGCACAGGCCACATGCAGGGAGGTTCTCGCTAATCATTAAGAGGGGAAGTCAAAGTAAAATTTCCACATTTTATGGGGTGAAATATGGCGTGCCAAAATTCTTAGTTTCAATTCTTTTTTTTTCAATATAGAAAATTCTTAACCTTTCCCAAAATTCCAAGGAAGTCCTACGACGCCTCTGTTGGAATTCACTGAACCATAATTTAAGCTGGCAAGCTAAAAATGTTTAGAATAAACACAACAATGCGTTCGAAATATTCCCGCATCTCAAAGCGGGAAGACAAGCAAACTCCTCTCCTCTTGGCCATCTCAAAGTTTCATGTTTAAAACATGATTCTGTTTCGCTTCGTAATAAAATGATTAATAATTAAAAGGTTTCCGTATAATACAAGGGGATCACCTTGCCCATTCCTCGAATGCCCACGGAAGTGGAAAACATGCAAGACCTTTGGGAATTTCATGTTGATGTAGCGCAGGGAACTGTTTTGACTCTTTGGTTAAGGAACATCATCACCTCCAGGTACTCTAACTTCTCTATTATTGTAGTGAAGTTAATAATCGGTTACCGGTAGAAAGTAAAGTTGTTCAAGACTCACTTTAAACCCATTTATTGTAATGCCAAAGAATGATTTGTGGTTTGAAGATTACACCATAATTTCTGTGAAATGGTATTAGCTTGCGAGGAAGAGAAGGAGAGAGAAATCTTAATAATGAAAGAATTACTTTCAAGATCGTTATAATAATATACAGAATATTGGAAAAGTTAGCAATTACAAAGCGAAAAAAACACAAATAATTTGTTAGACATGTAATTACTTTATTTATGGTGGAAGATCTAAAGAAAATTCAGTCTCAGACGAGATAAAATGTTATTTGGCCGGAAGATTTTAATAAGTTTACATAAATAGTTCTGCAGACTCATCAAATACCAGTTTAGTTTCAACGGCTAACTAAGAGTGGAAACTTAACACTTCCGGGAAATAACAGCTTTCTACAAGAAATTCATTGTTCAAATATCAGTTTAAGAATAGATCATTTATACAATAATGCAATTGGAAACTGCAATTGAATGATGACTATTTAAGATGCTGATATTAAAAATCTTTTTTATTAAGGGCTTACGATGCCAAAAACTGCTACAAAATCACTAGAGAAAACTTCTCAATAAAGATAAACTTCAAAAGAATCAGAAACCTTTTAGCTACCATACATGAAAATTCTGAGACAATAATTAGGAATTTCCCGCTTAAAACTGAAAATATAGGTTTGTCAACAACATCAGTCATATTTCAACAGCTATAAAGCCATAGAAAAGAAATTTGCTTCAAATTAAAGCTGAAAATATAAGTTTGTCAACATCAATGGTGTTTCAATAGCTATTAAGCCATAGAAAATAAATTTACTTCAAGTTAACAATTTGATATGATAAAATATGTAAAAAAAACTGTGATTAAATTGGATTTTCAAAAAAAGAAGTTGTTATCTACCACCGTGTTCCACAAAATTCGCAAATTACGTGAAATGTCTTGCGCTTCACAGGATTTTGTACGTACGATTTTGTGCTTCACACGATTTTTTGGAAAAATGTTCTGCATCACTGAAACTGTTACAAAAATTTTTTTGCCGTACTGCAATTTCTGTATGGGAAATCTTGTGCTTTTTGAGATCTTTTTATAATACAAATTTTAAGTTTCACAGGGGTTCCTGTTAAAAATTTTGAAAATTCTTCCCCCCGATTTTCTACAGAAAACCCCACTAGGTTTTACTGCAAAATATTATGTTCTTTCAATAGAAAATTAAATAACTCACAAAGGTTTGTACAGAAAATTTTGTAGCTCACACGCATTCCCTAGAGAATTTTACGCATCACTGATAATTTTATGGAAAATGTTGAGCCTTTGAAGTTGTCTACAGAAAATTTAGTATTCCACAGGTTTTAAAAGAAAATCTTGTGTCTCGCAGATTTCTCTATATAGAAAATTTTCTGCTTCATAGGCATTTCTATGGCAAATTTTGTGCCCCTCTAATTCATTTACGAAAAAGCGTGTACCTAATAGTATTTTCGATAGAATATATTGTATTTTTAATAGAAATTTGTATTTTGAACAGAAAATTGTATTTTCAATGGAAACTTGTATTTTCAATAGAAAATTGTATTTTCAATGGAAACTTGTATTTTCAATAGAAAATTGTATTTTCAATGGAAATTTGTATTTTCAATGGAAATTTGTATTTTCAATAGAAAATTGTATTTTCAATAGAAAATTGTATTTTCAATAGAAATTTGTTTTCTGAATAGAAATTTGTATTTTCAATAGAAAATTCTATTGTGTTTTCAACAGAAAATTGTATTTTCAATAAAAAATTGTATTTTCAATAGAAATTTGTATTTTCAACAGAGAATTGTATTTTCAACAGAAAATTGTTATTTCAATAGAAAGTTGTATTTTCAATAGAAAATTGTATTTTCAATAGAAAATTGTGCTTTCAACAGAAAATTGTATTTTCAATAGAAAATTGTATTTTCAATAGAAAATTGTTATTTCAATAGAAAATTGTTATTTCAATAGAAAATTGTATTTTCAATAGAAAATTGTATTTTCAATAGAAAATTGTATTTTCAATAGAAAATTGTATTTTCAGTAGAAAATTGTATTTTCAATAGAAAATTGTGTTTTCAATAGAAAATTGGGGTTTCAACAGATTTTTTATAAAAATAATATTGTGCCTCATTGAAAATTATACAGAGAAATTATTTTTATTAGATTTTCTGTTGAAAATTTTTTGTTCTGTTTATTGGATTTCCTACACAAAATTGTGTGCTGCCTCACTGCAATTTCTATACAAAAAAAATATATATATATAAATGAAAAAAAGAAATATTTTCTTATACAGAAATTTTTAAAAATCAAGTGATTTTTTTATAAAGATTTGCGCCTCTCTAAATTATCTACGGAAAAGTTTAATATATCCCAGGATTTCCTATAGGAAACTTCATATAGAAAGTTCCGGGACAAATTAGATCCTCAATAAGAGAAATTGCAGTTCACTGGATTGTATACGAGTATGGACAATAGTAGGCCTAAATCAATTTCCTATGCAAAGTTCGTCTTCCATTGCTTTTTAAACAAACCTTTTTACGTCACACTAGATTTTTAAAGAAAATTTTGTGAAATTTTGTTTGGTGGCCCCACCCCCCTGATTTCCAACAGATAATTTTAAGCTTTTCCAGATGTCTCGTAAAAAATTTTGTTTAGAAAATTTTCCATAGAAAATTTTGCACTTTACTGGTCTGATCAAGAACATTTTTGTTTCACTATTGAAAATGTTGTTCTCAACTGGATTTTTTATAGAAAATCGAAAAACTTGCACTTCACAGGACTTCCTATAAAAGATTTCATAGGATTTCATGCAGGATTTTCAACAGAAGATGTCCCCCTGTTTCTAGTGTTTCTATAGAAATGCATTCGTCTCTGTTGGTTTTCTGGTGAAAACTCAGCTGGATTTTCTATAGAAAATCGAAAAACTTGTACTTCACAGGATTTTCTATAGAAGATTTAATGCATCATAGGATATTTAAAATTTCCTCCTTTTTATAGTGTTTCTATAGAAATATATTTGTTTCTAATGGGTTTCTAGAGGAAATTCTGTGTTTGTTTAGATTTTTTCATAAAAAAGTTTATTCAGATTTCTTACAGAACATTGTGTGTCTTTCTAAATTTTCTGCCGAAAATTGTGTCCTTCTAGATTTTTTATAGAATATTGTGTGTCTTCCTAGATTTTCTACAGTAAATTGCTTGCCCCTCTAGTTTTTTTCTTATAGAAAAATGTTGTTTTTTTTTATTTTCTGTAGAATATTGTGGGTATTTCTAAATTTTCTGCAGAAGATTGTGTGCCCATCTAGATTCGCTAATGAAAATTGTGTGTCTCTTTAGATATTCCAATGAAAATATTGTTCCTCTCTGAGTTTTCTGAACAAAATCTAAATTCTCATAGGACTCTATGGATGGACAATTTGTGTCTAAGGGCAGCAACCATAAGAAAATTAGGTTATTGCTAAATATTCCATAGAAAAATTTACATTTGACTATATTATATTTGTCCAAATACAATTCTCGAAAAACTAGATTTTCCGCAGGAAATTTTATCATAACTCCATTATGTGTCCCTCTTGATTTTTAAATGAAAATATTGTTTGAAAATTATTATGGAAATGCTGTAGAAAGGTTAATAGTGCCATTAAATCAAAAAGTGTTCTATGGAAAATATAGTTTCCAACAAATTTTCTGTAGAAAATCTTGTTTCTTGCTAGATTTTCTTAGAATTGAACAGCTGAATAACGAATATTCTTCTGGACTTCCTATCCGTCTTGTATTTGTAGTGTATTTTCAGTGTATCTTTCTAAAATTCTCGTTTTAGAAATGCGAAAATTTGATGTTCTATAGAAAAAGTTGGTATCTCCTTAGTTTTTATTACAATACCTTCTGTCTCCTTGGTTGCCTATTGGATTTAAATGCAACATTTTTTATCACCTAAATTTAAGATAACAGAACTCAATTCCCTTTAGCAAATTCATCTCTTTTACTTGCTGTGGGAAAAACTGCCCATCAATATCTTTCAATTTACGTTTTGTGGCCACCAATATAAACTAATTCAATTGAGCTCTGTCGTTTAACTAACTAACCTTTGCGTAAACTTTAATCAACTTTATTCATTGATTGCCTCGTTGTAAGGAGGACGGACGGATGACCACGAAATTCTGTGGTCGCGAAAGCAAAAGACTTGGCTCTGTGGGGAGGAATTTCTTCTGCCGCTTTCTACATTTTTCATTTTATTAAGATTAATTTAAATTTATCACTACACATTGATGGAGTTTTATATATATGTTGTTTTTTTTAATCAATTGACAATCAATCATTTTTAATTAAAGGCAACTACAACTATTACTCGTATTTGCCACACCAATGAGCGAATGGACAAAAAGCAAATATCCTGAGATAGTCAACAACCAGACGTTACAACATCAGCAATACCAACTTCGTGTGGCCGGTCGTTGCGAAAAACGTTCCACACTTCCCAAAGACGCCGCTGCAACAACGGTCAAAACAGTCGCTTGGTCATCATCTTCGATATCAGAATCATCAGAATTCGATTCGTCAACATTGCAAAATCCTCAGCCCCCAGAGTCATCAATATAAGCTGAAGCATTGAAGAACTTGATCAATATTCTATGGCTGTACAGAGCGTCCTCCCTCTTTATGTTGGGAATCTCCTCCGGAAGCCTGCCGTCATAATACCGGTCTTTTGCCTTTATTTTCATACCCCTGCAAACAGACGGCAACGACACCAAGTACCGACAACGGCAGAGGCTTTAAAATCGTGCAACATCGACCATTAACCGGCCAATAACCAAAGAAAAAAAGAAATCGACCAGCATCTCCAATGTGCCCCTTAAACAAGTTTTTCAGGTTCACTTCTTTTGCAGCTTCGCAAATGTTGGCGCTGCTGCTGTTGCTGCTGCAACTTCAATGGGCAACATCGTTCGCATTTAAATTCACTGGCATCATTCGGTTCGTCCAGCATCACTCCAATGATGGCCAATCCATATGATACCATTCGAGCCTTACGTTCCATCATCGTCGTCATTGTTTCAATACCTTTTACGTCCCTCCGCCATACATTGGGTCCTCTGGTTGTGCCGTCATTGTGATCATGATTGCAACGTGTCGTCAATCAATTTGTTGCAAATACTTAAGAAACATTTGAGACAATGACAAACATTTTCTTGTTTGTTTAACATTTGTTGGTTGGTTGTTGGTCGGTAGCATCTTCCTGCCAAGATGTTAGTTAAAAATAGATACGAGTACAGACACAGAGAAAGGGGATACATTCCTCACTACACACAGAGGTAAGGAAGTTTTTTTCTTTTTGGACAATGGAGATACATTCTTTACTTCACAGACGTGAGGAAGTTTTTTTTCTTTTTGGCAAATACCAAAAATATTATTGACATAGATGGAAACGAAAAAAAAAAATGGAACTGAAATGGATTACAGAAAGTTTTCCAATTTTTTTTTTTTGTAAGTGACACTAATTTGTTGTGCAAATTCGGAAATATTGCCTTTTTAAAGGCAAAATTCCAATGAATCTCAAGACCTTCCAAAACAAATAAAGAGAGAATTATATATTTTTTAACTTCTGGATGTATCAGCTTTTTTTAGTACAAGCAAATGTTGTTTGATTTGTGTGCATCTCATATGTTAATAACATTAGTTGACATTATTCGCAAGTTATTTATCGTATGTTCATTTTGCTAGCTTAGAAACTATCGCGAATCAGTTAGCCAGAGCCTGACCGAGTTTTATCATAACGGAATGAAACTTAGGAGCCGATGTACGAAACACACAGACAAGCACAGATTGGTGTTCGATGCATATCCAAAAAAACAAAAAAAAAAGGAGATTCAGCGTCCAATTCGTAGAGAAAGGGAAAATTTCATACAAATAGCAAATATATAAAAAAAAAAAAACATATAAAAAGTTAAGAGAAATTTCCCTAATAATAAATATTCACATAGTTGATACTAAGCATTAAACATAAAATGTAATGCTGAACTTAAAGAGAATCGGAATACAACTTAATTTCGTAAACTAAACTAAATTAAACTAAAATTATTGTTAAAGCAGAAAAGGTATTCGTAGCTTTAGTTTTATATCTGTATATCAGCCTAACTCGAGTTAGGACACAATTGAGTTATTAGCACCATCGTATTCAGCGTATCTAAATTTATTTGCTCTAAATTTTTCATGTTTGTATCTCTTCTAGGAAGGCAATTAATCCTAAAAAACCTAATAGCTTAAGTTATTTTTCTAAATGACTGTTTTGGCATAACTGCCTAAGTCAATTTAGGATTACAACAAATATAAACATTATTTTTTCATCATTGCCTAAATCAACTTAAGTCGTTAATCCAAAAAAATAAAGAAACAATTTTATTTTCCTAACTTGAGTTAAGCTCTTATTCCGAATTACAATTTCGTTTTTTGATAGACATAAATTGAGTTAAGGTCTTTCTCCAAACAAAAAAAATTTTATTTAATCTGGAATAATAGCCTAACTCAACTTGAACTTTTTGACTTTCTTTCGTTCAACAATTCATAAGAGCCTAAGTGTCTTTTTCGATAATATCTTTTGACTGCGAGAATAAACAACTATTTTTTGTTAACAACTAAGTAATGAAATTCGTTTCCTTGGAATCTGTAGCAAAGTTTTCCAAAAAACACCTTCTCCTGATTTTCAGTGAAGGTTCAAAACTTTAAACTCCTGTACTGAAAATATTGGAAAACAGACTTAGGCTGTTATGGGTTGTGACCACAGATATATCTGTATAAGATGAGTAATCACTGCAAACGCACCCAATTGATATAACCACTCTAGAATATACAATTTCTTTTTATACAAATTTTCTCAGCTCCTGGACTTTTCATGTTTGTGTTAGCAGAAAAATTATTTAAAATGTTTATGTCTTTAAGTGTTTACATGTTAGGTAAATAATGATACGAATGCAACGCCACCTATCATCCATTAAAGGTATTAATATAGAAACTGTTGCTGATATGTCGGTAAAGCCCGTACACCTAGCACACGGACAGACTCCGATTAGTGATGATTAAAAGCCTATCCAAGCACAAAATAAATAAACACTCCCCACTTTCCACAAAAAAAAAATTATTAAGAATATATTATATATTATTTAGAATATTATTATAATAGTGAAATATGAGTAACAAAAATATTTCTATAAACGGAACTAAAACAGATCATGGATTGTATTCTCCGCAGAACATCCTCTATTAGAAAATCTACTAGTACATGAAATTTTCGATGGAAAACTCAAAGGAAATTTGGACTTATAAAAAACCTGGGCGCAATTCGATTTAATACATATGCAACTGACTGCAATTTCGCAAATATGCATTTAAACTCTTGGGCATATAAAAACGTAATCGGTATCTTTAATAATTAAATAGTAGATCGGTATGCAATACTGACCACCAACATTAAGAAAGCTATAAATGGAGCAGTACATGACCAGCAGTTAATAGAACAAACTGCCTTTAAAATTTTGTACGCATCATTCCCAACCCCATATACATCACGTGGGTAAATAATAGGTAAACTGGGTCGTTATCTATTTACTACTAAAGGAATTAATACTACAAAAACTGTTGCTGATATGTTGATAATAATATGACAGCTTTTCATTGCATTTTAATGTACTGCGTGAAACCATACACTTAACATGCATATCAGCGCAAATTGATGCTATATACTAATAGGTCTAAGAACACAGTACTCTCCAGAGATGGGATATAATTCCCGCAAGTATCAAAAATGAATTGAATATGTTAATGCCACCATTCTTCTTTCTCAATTCCTAATAATATAATAATATTCATAATATAATAATATTCATATTAGTTGACAATTGGTTTCTAATGTTATTGATATGTTTAAACTGAGTAAAAAAGTAAAGAGAATATTACAGCGCCACCTATCTTCCATTAAATGAACTAATATGGAAACTGTATCTAATATATCAATATTAATATGCCAGATTTTCATTTCATTCAGATGTATCATGTGAGATTGTGTACTTAACACACAGACAAGCGCAAATTGATGCAAGTAAAAATAGGTCTAAGCAGGCAGCGGACAAGCACTATCTGCTTTCCAGAAATGGAGCATATTTTCTGCAAATATAAAAAAAATTTTATATATATAATTCTACTGTACGGGCGTTGTCACTGAACTCCTCCTAAACGGCTGGACCGCTTTGCATAAATTTTTGTATATGCGTCTGGGTGGTGCCCGGGATGGTTTAGATTTACAATTCGGTCCAATTGGACAAAGGAGCGTCGTACCTCCCATGCAAACAAAAAATTAAAAATCAATTATTTCTGCTCCTGCTTACGGTATTTGAACAAAATTTGGTGCGTAGGTTTGGTGTATATATCTTAAGTGCTACTGCAAATATGGGCGGGATTGGACAATGGGGCGTGGTGTCTCCCATACAAACCATAAATTAAATATCCAATATTTCTGCTCCAGTTTACGGTATTTGAACAAAATTTGGTACATCGGTTTGGTGGACATGTCTTAAGTGCTGCTGCAAATATGGGCGGTATTGGACATTGGGGCGTGGTACCTCCCATACAAACCATAAATTAAATATCCAATATTTCTGCTCCTGTTTACGGTATTTGAACAGAATTTGGTACATCGGTTTGGTGTACATATCTTAAGTGTTACTGCAAATATGGGCGGGATTGGACAATGGGGCGTGGTACCTCCCATACAAACCATAAATTAAATATCCATGGCCTTTCTTATTATAATAGACCGATTGGCATGAAACATTTCCAATAAAAATAAAATTTGAGGGCAAAGCAACGTTTGCCGGGTCGGCTAGTATATATATATATTTGTTGAACGCAGTTAATCCCTCCTTCCCAAGAATTAAAAAAAAAATGAATTTTGTAAAGTAAACTAAACTATAAATTTGAAATTGAATTGAAAAATAAATTTCATTAAGTAAAGTAAATTACGAATTCTAAAATTATGAATTAAATTGAATTTTTGAATTGAATTGCTTTCAATTAAATTGTATTGTTTTGAATTAAAATTGCACTACATCAAGTTACAGTGAATTAAGTTGAATTGCACTGTATTGTAAATATTGTAAATTGTAAAAATTAAGAATTTATTTGCCTATGTAAGGGCCCCTTCAAACAACCTTGTAACGATAAAAACTTCTATTTTGTTACGCCCATATGGCATCCCAACGAGGCACGGTGGTCTCTTGGTTGAAATCAGCGGGATACTTGATCTCTTTTCAACCGCCAGCCGCCAACTAGACCACTTCGCCAGCGGCCCTCAACACAAGAGTAAAACCCGAAATAATGTAAGTTAACCGTTATCTTTTCCTCATCTCTATTACGAAACCCTCTCTTAACTATACACATCCCTCTAAGAACCTTAGTTCTTCCACAAAATCTCCAATATCTCTCCCGGAACCTAAGTTCTAAAGTAAATCTTCAGACAAAATCTGACAGATTTACACACTAGCATTGCATCTCGCAACTGCATTTTACAATATTAAGGCCACCAATCGTCTTTTTCAATACTTGATAAGTGATATTTGAATCCGTAGAAAAGTGTTTTCTTATGTTATTGATATGTTTATACCGAGTACATACATAAGTAAAGAGAAGATCACAGCGCCACGTATCGCCTATTAAAGGAACTAATATAGAAACCACTGTTATTTAATAGTAATAATTTGCCAATGTGTCATCTCAATTGCATTAACCGTGCAAGATTCTATATAAAACACACAGGCATGGGGCAAAGTGACGTCAGTTTGAAAACATATTCAAGCACAAGTAATAAAAATATTTTTAAGGATATGGGGAATACAACAGATTAAAGGTAAGTTTTTCGAAGCAAGTTCTTTTTGTGGTTGCCATTAAAAATATGATTTCACGTATAAACACTTGACCTGTAGACAATCGAAATGTACTATCAGAGAGTGTACAGTTAGAATTGTCTCCACAATTATGAAAGCGTTTTCTTTATTTGTAAAGTAATTGTATTGATTTACAAACATTAAAAGCGAAAAAATGAAATAGCCAGGTCGCCACCTATCTTTTATTAAACGTATTAATGTACAAATTACTGCAGATACACCATCAATAATTTGTCAGATTTTCTTTGCAATCAGATGTACTGCATAAGATTGTATACCCAACACGCAGACAGAAGATAATGCTTGTCATTGTGCGTCAGGAACTTTAGGATTAGGGGGAGTTGTGTTGTAGTAATTAAGACAGAAGCTGTAGTTGGTCCAATATTAACTTATGACCAGTTTTTCACGCGAAATGTCTCTGGATAAAACGTTCCGTATCGCTATTAAAACCGAATGTCTCTTTTCGTTGGTGTAAAAAGAAAACGTCAGTTCCTTGAATGTGAGAAGTTCCCTTTGATTCCTTTTCTTTGTTTTTTTTTTTTATTTATTTTGTTTTAAGTTATTACATCGGCTAACACTTTAATGGTGATTATTGATCTATATTTTTCCTTTGTTTCCGTTTTTTTTTTTATTAGCCGCTAGGAAGTTATCCTTTAGGTTTCACTGACCATTCTGATCATTTACTTTATTCTTCTATTTCTTATGGTTTCCAATTCATATTGTTAACAATTTGTTGTTTCATTGATATTCTCACAATCTCTCATAAAGTAATGATGAATGGTTATGTCTTCACTTTTTCACTGTTTTTTTTTTCGCAGTTGTTCGTTTAAAGTCCATCAGTCCGTCGTCCATTCATTCTGCCATCCTGGTCATGTTGTTCGCTGTTGCCGTTTCTGTTTCTGTTGCTGCCACCACCGCCACTTTTGTTGTTGTCTTTGCAGATTTATGATTTTATTGCAGATGTTATGGGTTTTTATTACGATTCATTCGGCGCTGCCCGCTGCCGTCCGTCTCTTTTGGAGGCAACAAATCAAAGATGCGCTAGCGATACCATCAGGAGCTGCAGAGGCAGCAGCAATACAATGAACACACGAAAAAGCGACCAGTAAAGGAAAAAAGCGTTTTAGCTTTTGGAAATGACGGTATTCTGTACAATTTTATGGTTTATTGGCATAAATGACGAAGAGGCAGTAGATTGGTTGGTTGGCTTCAACGTTTTGTTGGCAAACACACAAGTTTTGGTTAAAGCTCTGAAAATGGACTGGCTCCAGCCGGGAGTTTGAATATTGAAATATGACCGAACTATATAGGAAATGTTGGAGAAAAATACATTATTTATGGCTTTTGATAGATTTTTTCGTCGTCGTTCACGTTATTTTGCTTTCGTTTTATGTGAGTGAGGAGAGGATATGCAAAAGTTGAGGCTTTTGTTAAATGGACCAGGTTTGTTTATCGTGTCCATGGACTCGCAGGCTGATTGTTATCATCGTAAAATAATTCATTTCAGTTTAAGGTTCTTTTCCTCTTCGTGGTTGTTATGGCGACCAAATTTTAATTGGTTGCCCCCTTTTTTTTGAGATTTTTTGTCGGGGTTAAAATACTTCAACGTCTTTAACCAATAATGGAGTTATATATTAGGCACAATAATGTCACATATAATGGAAGCTGATTTAGAGAATTGTTTAAATAAATCTTATTAGAATGGCTGACAATCTGAAATCATAAATCATCATTATCAGCATCATCATCATCATTATCATCACCATCACCAACGGTTGGACCAAACTCACAGCATTTCGAAATGGTTGGAAATTTGGTAAAATCTTTTATTCATAATTGAAATTAAATGTATTTAATTTCTTTGAATTATCTATGAAAAATGCCGCCATTTGGGTTTATAAGGAAAAGACATGAACACATTAAAATTCTTCTCATTTTGCTGGAAAAACTTTGACTTTTACTTTAATACAAAAACCACCGTCAGTTGCCGCCGCTATAGAATGAAAACGAAAACTAAACAACAGGAATGAAACGAAATCCTATAAATTTCGCAAAACTCATATTTTACAATCAAACGAAATCCATTCATCCATTCATTCAGTCATTCACACATAAAATTTTATGATGATTTATTACTTAATAGTTATAGAAAAATCACAAAACAACAGACAGCTCCAGTGAACAAAACAATCGGAAAACTACTACTCAGCTACAGTTCATCGCGCTTTGTGAGCCAACAAAAACTCCAACACACAGTCGTACGCCTAGACATTGGCAACATATTGCACATATTGCGGCAACAATTGCATTGAATTGCAATGAATATTGCTGTTGGCTTTTGTTTGCAAACGTGCCGCGCCGCCTTGCAATTGCATTCACCAACAGTTGTTCGGTTTTAATCAGTTTCAAATTGCTGAGACTGCATACAGCATCATCTGCCAGTGCAACTGACAGAAAATTCAATTCTATTTCATTCGCATTAAAATGAATGACGATTTCTCGCTTCAAATGAAACGTATTTTGATGGATCTGTTGGAAGTGATGAACATTTTTGAAATTCATCTGAGAAAAACAGGAACTTTAAACATTTGAAATGGAAAATAATTGAGTAAAAAGAATTTTATAGTAATGGGAATATAGAAATTATAAGAAATATATGCAAAATAAACCTGCTACAAAGTTTCAACCGAAGTCGTTAATAAGAAAGGAAATTTTGGATATCAAACTTTGTGCCCGTTCGAGTCTAACACAACGTTATCGCCTTCAGCTATAACTATATAACGCCTTCACCATTATAGTTAATAAAGCTCCTGTTTCTGGTTATTTTAGTATAACTTAAAGAAAAGTTAATCACAGAGAGGAGACGTAATTGGCGACCCCATAAACGCAAGTTGATTAGATTTTTCTTCAGCGATATGGCTTAGACCAAACAACAGTCAGCGGCTATGACTTATATTGCTATTGGACATAACTATGGGCCAACCAAAATGTTAACTCCATATAATGGCCAATAATCCAAGAACTGATACAATTGATAAAATTGGAGAAAATGACATCTCGCATATTTAGAATTTACTTTAGAATTTACAAATTTGCTACACTTAGAACGACCGTCACGGAAACGAAATTAAACCTGAAAATAGTTTTGATTTGTTTCAGTTTCAAAAATCTAAATTAAAAAAATATACAAAAAAAAAATTTATTCTGATTCCAACAATCGAATCAGAATTGCTTTAATTTTTGTTGCTATTTCATACAACCGCAACGAAATTACAAAAAAAAATTTGATTTTGATTCTTAGACCCGAAATGAAATTAGAAACAATTTTGAGTCTGATCCAGTTTATGAAACGTTTTGCTTGTATTTCATTTTAAAATTTAATTTTATTTTTCTTTAAAACCGACAAAATATTTGTCTGCTCAAAATTATGCTGTTCTGATTTGTTTCAGTTTCGGCAATCTAAATTAAAAATATACAAATATTTTATTCCGTTTCCGAAAATCAAATCAAAATTGTATTGACTTTCGTTTCTATTTCATACAATCACAACGAAACTACAAAAAGAATTTTGATTTTGATTCTAAGACCCGAAATTAAGAACAATTTTGAGTCTGATCCAGTTTATGAAACGTTTTGTTTGCATTTCATTTTAAAATTTAATTTCTTTTTCTTTAAACCCAACAAAATATTTGAGCAGACAGACTGAGGGGAACGAAATTATGTTGTTTTGATTTGTTTCAGTTTCAAGAATCTGAATTAAAAATATACAAAGTTTCTATTCTGATTCCAACAATCGAATAAAAATTGCATTGATTTTTGTTGCTATTTCATACAACCACAACGAAATTACAAAAAAACTTTGATTTTGATTTTCAGGCCCAAACTAAAATTAAAAACAATATTGATTCTGATCCAGTTTACGAAACGTTTTGTTTGTATTTCATTTTAAAATTTAATTTTGTTTTTTAACAGACAAAACATTTTAGTACTCAGACTATGAAACGAAATTATGCAGTTATATTTTATATTTTCGTTTGAAGTTCCAGAATTATAATATCTGTTTCATTATGTTTCGAAAGAGAGACAGAATCATGATAGATTTCTAATTTCTTTTAAGTTAAAAAAAACCGAATCAATGTATGAAGTGGTCTATTATTTGGAATACGAATGTTAGACTAATTTCTAATGTACTTTTTAATAAGTTTACAATATCAAATACGAAACGAAGTTGAACTTTCTTGAAGGTTGCTCTTTAGAGCATTTTGTCCATGATTGTATACAGAAATCGGTGTAAATCGGTTTTTTTATATAAGCTCCTACAAAGTCATATGTTAGTTATTATTTCTTTGTCGCAGTACAATTTATGTGCGATAGGCGGCGCTCTTAAACATTTCAACGACTTCTATATACATATATTACGTATGAGGAATACAAATTTATGGTAACGCATATGCAATGAAACGTTTTTCTACAACCCCTTAACTGGCCGTATATACCACGACATTGAGAAATGAACTCACTAAAGGGTCAGTATCACCTTTCAACGATATCACTAAAATGGAATCGAAACAATTTTTTAATATACTTTTGTCGGCAATTTGCACAACAAAATGATAAGGCAAAAAGTAACATCTTGAGGCACATTTATGACCTACAAACTATTCATACCGTAGAGATTTTTCACTGAAAAAATTTCATGTCACCAATAATCATAAGCCTTACAGAGATGTCGATCCTGTAAAATCTCGATTAGAATGTGCTGGGACTAGAGTGTCTGGTCAAGGACTTCAAGTTATAATAAAGTTCCTAATTGCGCCCAATGCATGGAGAGTGGGCGAGGCAACTTCTGTTGTTTATACTGAGAAACGACGTGAGCAGGAGAGAGTAGTATCGACGTATTTCCTTCCTGTTGCTTTACCTTCCCCTGACCAACACTAGCATAGATTTTGTACAGGACATAGCAGCGGTTAATGCCATTTTCAAACATTTGCAAATTTAATCAAAATTGCCATGGGTAAAAACTAAGCTAGTGGCTCTTGATCCATCAAAATGTTTCGCTACGATGAATCATCTTCTTTTTTTTGGAGGAATATGGAAAGTTCTTCTCTATCTAACAGCCTGAAGAGATGGAGAGTGAACTATTCGTTCCTCATGAGAAATTTGTACGTCAAATTCACAGGTAATCAATCGAAGGATAGCAGAATTGGAAGTCGGTGACGTTAAAATTCCCGCAGAGAATCATTCAAAAATATTGGGAAGGGTGTTTATTACCATGAGAAACAGCTCCAGCAATGCAAAGGAGAGTCACCGAAGCAAGCATTAGATTATTCTGCGCTGTGTGACATATATTGCTACTATGTTGCATCGCGACCGTGTTGTTCTAGAAGGCCAATTACTTGAAATGGTTGTCCTTGAAGAGAGTCTGCCTTGTAGCGCCCTCGTACCTTTGGGATAAATGAAATCTGAATGCTGACCATATTGAGTTATTTTTAATGGTGTCAGTTGTAATAATCTGTCGATGATATCCATCTTTTCAACCGTAGCGTCAAGCTCATCTCACTGACATTACAATTATAATAGATTCATCTCATAGCAGTCATATGGGTCCACGTCGTGATATAGCCTCTATATCCGATTGTTCGTTCAAGTTTAGTTTGGTTACTTTCATAGGACACAGTTATAATTGGAATTTGATTATATTTAGCGTCTTTTAATTGGTTGGATCAGGACTGATCGCTGTCGAAAGTGAGCTATATCGGAGTACATTTTGATATAGCTGCCGTACAAATGTATTCACCGAGCTCAGTTTTATTGCTCATAAAACTAACAGTCTTCACTGTAATTTGATTATATTTAACACATACAATATTAATAAATCAAGGATAATCATTACCGCTCAAGTTTGAATTTATCAATGTCGTATGCCATTGTTTTCGTCGAGATCTCACCACATTGCACGCTTACGTGTCAATATGATACAGATCTATTACATATAAAGGTTTCTGAAAAGCTGTTTACGATCTAATGGAATGGATCAATTTATAATGGGCCACTTAATGTTGCACCAGGCCAACTACGTACCTATCCAATTTTGCACCTGTACACTTGTTTATACTATTTATGGAGGAAATCACACACTAATTGAAAGCTGTAGTGGTTGAATTTTATGCAGCTTCTCAAACGAGCAGATTATCTATTCATCGAAGCAACCAAGTTAAGGTTTTGAACTCGATTACCGACCGACACAGAACCGTTTATATAAAAGAGGCCTTACAAGCACTTTGCACAGCAAAAGTTTTCATAAAAAAACATTTTTCACATTCGAAAAAGAAAAATCTTTTGTTATTTTAAACAGAAAACTAGGCAGGATTTTTGGCAAAAAACGGTTTTAAAACCAAATTTTTTTTCAAATTTCCATCGACATATTAAAGTAAAATTAATTGGAGTGCATGTGTTAAAAGCCATCAAACGTTAAGCGTTTAAAGTATTATCAAAAGTTCTTTTGTGTAGAAAAATGTACAATAAAGTACTTCTTTATATGCAGACGTTCAAGAGATCAAATTTTTCCAAAAAAAAAAAAAAAATATTTTTAAAGGTTAGTTTAAATTAAAAATAAACAATAAATTGGGAAACACTTTTTGCTGTACTGTACTAAAATGCGTAAATTTTGGAAATCATTTTTACACAACATTTAGCACAAATTGTACTTTTGTATTATGGATTTTGGCACAAAAAATTTTTGGATGCAAAATTTTTCAAAATTTCCATCGGCATGTTAAAATACAATTAATTAGAGTGAAATTGTTAAAAATCACAAAACGTTAAGCTTTTAAAGCTTCATCAAAAAGTTCTTCTCTGTACAAAAATGAACAATAAATTACTTTTTTACACACAACCATTTCAGAGACTAAATTTTCCCAAAACAAAAATTTTAAGAATACTATTTAAATGAAGCATAAATTTAGAAATATCTGTTTCTCAGAATTGTAGTAAAACGCATCAATATGGGAAATCATTTTTCCATAATATTTAGTACAATTTGTACTTTTGTACTTTTTTCTTTGCAGTATATGGGCTAATTTTTAAAGGCAACAATTCTTATATTTTTTCTTGGAATTTTTTCAGTTCTAAGTTTCTAACTAAATGCCTTTAGTTTTCTTTTTCTTAGAATTGTTTGCTTTTCCATTATAATTTATTAATTTTGTGTTCACCAAGTTCTTCTAAATTATCCTTGAGAGTTTCGTGAATTTAAACAACGTGTTCTGCTTGCTGGCATTCAATTTTAAGTCCACATTTATTATCATGGATTTTGGCACAAAAAGTTTTCGAATGAAAACTGTTTTTAAATTTCCATCGACATGTTAAAGTAAAATGGGTTATAGTGAAATTGTTAAAAACCATGAAACGTTAATATTTTATAGTTCTTTTGTGTAGAAAAATGTACAATAAAGTACTTTTTTATATGCAGACAGACGTTCAAGAGATCAAATTTTTCCAAAAAAATGTTGTAAAAGTACCATTTAACTTAAATTAAACTATAAATTGGGAAACAATTTTGCTCAAAATGTCACTAAAATGCATACATTTGGGAAATCGTTTTTACACAACATTTAGTACAATTTCTGCTTTTGTATCATGAATTTTGGTACAAAAAGTTTTTGAGTGCAAAATTTTTCAAAATTCCCATCGCTATGTTAAAGCAAAATGGATTAGAATGAAATTTTTAAAAATCGCAAAACGGTAAGATTTTAAGCCTCATCAAAAAGTTATTTTCTGTACAAAAATGTGGAATAAAGTAATTTCTTATACGCAGCCATTACAGAGGCCAAATTTTCCTAAAAAAAATTTAAAAAATACTATTTAATTGAATTGAAAGCATAAATTTGGAAATACTTCTTTGCTTAAAATTGTACCAAAATTCACAACTTTAGGAAATAATTTTTGCATAACATGTAGTACAATTTGTACTTTTTTCTTTGCAGTTTATGGGCTAGCACTTGAAAGTCATAGTTCTTGTATTTTTCTTAAGAATCTTATGAGCTTCAAGTTTCCAAATGTCTTTTGGCTTTTGTTTTATTAGAATTTTTTGTTTTTTTTTTGATTTTTTTTTTTTCATTAGAATTTCTTAATTTTCGTTGCTTAAGTTCTCCTAAATTATCCTTGAGAATTCTATGAATTTCAACGATGTCTTCTGTTCGCTCGCATTCAGCTTGAGGTCCACATCTATTATCAGCAATTTTGCGGGTTTTCGTGTCGGTGATTTGCGTTTATTCAGTTCGTTTGGTTCTAATGATGTCCATATTGTGTTAAAACAATAAAGCCATAAATCTTTTCAATTTTTTTTTCTGTATTCCCAGTCGTTTCGTTTAGCCATAAAATTCAAGGCAGCAGCAAAACGTTCAAACCATTCGAAGATCAGAAACCAAAACCAATTTCAAGTGAATACATTTTCGTTTTAAGAGCTTAATCGCCGAGTATCGTTAAAATTCCTGTTTATGAACTTAGGCCTCTTTTGCTCAATGGGAACAACAATACTCATGTTAAGGCAGCTGGTGATGCCTTGGCGATGATGTTGATGATGCCTTGGCTACATCCTGTTAAATTGTTTTCTGTTTCTTGCCTCCTTGCTGGCAGATTAAGCTACCGAAATTGCTAACAGCCCAATGACTGCATGTAAAAAACATTATGAAAATATGCAAAACGCTTGTATGGAAATCATTGGCGACAATGGGAAAGAACTGATGGAGGAGAGTCTTGAACTAAAATCACTTTAGACCATATAAAGAGTTAACAGCATTTTCAAGTAGTTGACGTTTTGCTGCTGCTGTTTCTGTTGTTGGTTTATTTTACAAAAAGGTCATTATTTATATTTTTCTACTTGAAATGCCACGGTCTGTCGGGCTGCATGGTTGGCTATGACTTTGTTGCCTTTTTTCCCCCCCTCTTAGCAGCGCGCGAGAAGCGCAAAACTTTAGGCGAACAATAAAATTGCTTTGACACAATGGCTGCAACGGCAAAAAAAGCTAACTCAAAAAACCAGTGGTTTTTGAATTGTTCACATGCAAATTCCAGCATATTTCATTTCGTTGTTCGAAGTTTCTTCTACTAACTCATGAAGTGCAATCATCGTTATCGTTGTCGTCGTTGTCGTTTGTATTCCGTATTCCGGTGGCAAGAACTCTATGCGTCTGTCCGTCTGTCCGCCACATATAGTGTTTGCCAGGAAAATACTTTTTGGACTTGAACAACATTTTCAAGACGCTGCAACAAAAACGCATTGCGGCACATTCATACCTTTGATGCATAAAATATTCATGTCGAAAACAACTGCAATAAACTGCGCATTTGGAAGCAACCAACAAAAAGTCCTTTGAATTCTATCCAAAAAGGGACTTACAGGAAAAAATTAAAACACGAACTTAAAATGTTGAGTTTTAGTCAAAAGCAAATAAAAACTTGCTCAAGGCAGGAAGAAAAGACTTAAGTGCTTTATGAGCTTTACAAATTAAAGGTTCTACATCTTCAATTCAGATTAAAGAACAACAAAACTTTTGAGGGGTACAAATTCATAGAAGGAAGAGAGTTACACAAATTTTTAGAAAAGAAGCCTTTTTTAACCAAAGTTAATCTTTTTAAATGATTTAAAGAAACTAAACAGTTAATATTGAAAACAATCAGCTGCCGTTTATTGATTTGTCTAGGAAAATTCCGATTGTCGATATAGAATTTCCAATGTTCGACGATGGCTTTTCTTTGCTGAAATTATGATGGCCAGGAGCCATAAAATTTTCTATACGAAAACTGTGATAGTCGACATTGACCAGAAAACTTTCTAGTCTAAAGATATGATGGTTGACGATAACCAGGAAAGTTTCTACACGAAAACACTGATAATCGATTAGCAGAAAATGTTCTTTACGTCAATTTTGATTGTTGTTGATATAAAATAAATTCTATGAGAAAATATTGTTGTTTAAGGATAACAAAAATTTCCATAGAAAAATTCCGGTTTCGATGATAATAAAATTTTCTATCTTTCATATATTCTGCCAAAAAAGGTACCGGAAATAGATCATTAAAAAACCCGCTTAAAGGCATTGTCAAATTTCTTGTTGTTCTTAAGAAGTGGCCATTATTTTGTCGGTAAGTTGGCACAGCGGTTCTCTATAGTGTTGTGGAGTTTGAGCGCGATCTGTCTTTTAATTTCTTGATAGTGGTCGATTTTGTTAACTCATCTCAAATATACTTGAATTTTGCGATTTTTACAATTGATAAAATATCGGACAAATAATTTGTTAAAAGTTTTATATTGCAAAGAGGATTTCATATAAAGGATTGTTAAAAAACCTTACAGAATACTTGTAGTCAATCAGTTCTTTCAAAAATACGTGTATGTGAGTGGTACAGTGAATCCAAAAGTAGTCGAATTGTGGCGAAAGATTAGCATCGCTCTGGTCGGCCATCAACGTAAAGTTAACATCGATAAGTTTGGGGTAGATGGTCTCTGACTTTTCCGTGTCGCACGAATCGATTTGCACCATTTAACACAGTATTAGTTGTGACAAATTCCCAATTCAAAAAGCACATAATAAAAATACAGGCAAGTCTTCCAATTGAGCCAAAACCGAAAAAATCAACGTCACAGTCAATCAAATTCCAAGGTAATGTTGCTGATATTTGTGAATATCGCTAAGTTATGCACTGGAAATTCTTGCCAGAAAGTCAGGCAGTAAATACAAAATATTATATGGACATTATGCGGCATTTGAAAATGCAAATTCGTCGAAGAAAAGCCAGATTGGTAGAAAAGAAATTAATGAATTTTGCATCACGATAACAAATTTTCTCACAAGACTGTTATTGTGAGTGAGTTTTTGACCAAAAACTCAGCAAATATCATGGAGCATTTATCGGCTGACATTTTTTTCTTTCCAAAACTCAAAACACCACCGGTTTTCTTCACTTAATAGAAGACATTGGCGGCGAGAATTGAAGACTTTCCCGGAAAGAGCGCCTAAAAAATGTTATAAGATTTGGATTATTTGCTGGCAGAAGTTCATTATTTCAGAGGGGACTACTTTGAAGGCGATATAATCAATTTGAATATATAATAAATATTTTGTGTGTCATCAAAACTACCGTGAATTGGTCAAAAATTCGCGTATCCTTTTTTAAAAATTGTATTTGGCAGTTTAAACGTATTTTTTCTGAATTTTATTAATTAATATTATTATTGATTTTTATTATTATTAATTATTATTATTATTAGTTATTATTATCATAAATTATTATTATTATTAATTATTATTATTATTAATTATTACTATTATTATTTATTATTATTATTAATTAATATTAAAATTTTTTTATGCCATTAACAAAATCTGATCTTGTTTGTGTTATTACCTTTTTAGGAATAGGAAATTGTTTTACGATCAACTAGCACAGTCTAAATTTCTTAAATTTTTGTATTAATTTTTATTAATTTTTGTTTGTTCTGAAACCGATTATGATATATTCTCAATGATTGAGAAGATTTCAGGGACTTCAAGCAATCCCCAAACCATGACATCTGTTTGTTTTTCTCTAATTGTTTATTTGTTTTGAAACTAGTTATGATACTTTTTCAACGATTGAAAAGACTGCAGTAACATTAAGCAATCTCCGAGCAATGATGTTTGTTGGCTTTTCGTTAATTTGCTTGCTTGTTTTGAAACTGGTTATGATATATTCTCAACGAGTGAGAAGACTGCAGTAACATCAAGCCATCTCTATATCACGACCGCTAAACGATAATGCTTTAGATTAACGCAGTTCTCTTCACCAACATATCTTTACCATCAAGAAAACATATGATGATTGTGATATATTCTAAATGAGCGATGATGCCAGTTTGTTTTCCATTAATTTTTTGTTTATTTTGAAACTAGTTAAGATATCTTCTCAATGAGTGAGAAGACTGCAGTAACATCAATCTCTTTACCACTACCGTTAAGCGATACTACATTACATTTACCACAGTCCCCTTCATCACCATCTTCTTTATCGCGAAGAAAACAGGAAACAGAAGTTCCTCCTCCTGCCCTATAAATCCAGACGGTATCATTGTCCTTACGTTTTAATTTATAAGACACAGTCTTAATGAAGCGTCAACTTTGCTCGAATTTAATGTCGTAATTTGAGGAGACAGCTGTACGATTTACATTAAACAACATTCTGCCTCGTGTGACTTCCTTTAATGAACTTTTTTCTTCTCGTTTCAGTCTTCCCAATTACCAGTAGTTGTAAAAAAATTTTCCATTTCATTAAGATTTCATGCGATATTTAATTGCAGATCCCAACAGATTTTGCACTTCGCCGCCTTTCTTTCTGTCATACCATATTTGCAACATTTCACAGTAGTCGTCGTTGGATGAGTTCCATTGTTTTGCAGTTGCAATTTACGGTTGCTGCGTCATTCACATTCACGCCAAAATGTTTGCAACTATGTGGCAAACAAAGTGTTCACTGTGAGCGCATACAGTTCGTCGATTCACAGCTGAATGTTTACGTTTTTTTTTTTTTTTTTTTTTGTTTACTGAAGTTGAAAGGTAGTTTTTGCCAACACGTCCTCTCATTAGGCATTCAATTTAATACTAGTATTTGCGATTCGAACTTCCCTGCCCCGGATGCGTTATAGCCCTTGTCCGTCGTGCTCTGCTACAGTAGATTTTATTGTGCCGCCACACAGAGTTTGTTTTTCTGCCAACGTTTTCCATTTCGAAATAGTATCGCATAATTGCTCGCATATAATTTCCACCGAGACGGTTTTTTTTTTTCCTTCTACTCACTACTCACAGCTTTCCACTGCAACGAACGCAGCGCAAAATGTCAAAGTTTCCAGTTTCATACGGCAAAGAAGGCAAAAACGTTTCAATTTAATTGCTTGAAATTATTAATGATTGCAATTTTTGTTGAATTGAAAATTTCTTTAATTAAAACTATAACACTTTCAGGGAATGTAATTAAAGCTGTTTTCGTTTTATGTTTAATGAACAAATGAAAAACCATAAATATTTGGTTTGTTTCGTTTATGGGTTTCATAATTTTTGCTTCCAGAAAATAGCATCAAAGCTAACTGGAGGAGAGGGGCCCATTGAAAATTCCATGTGATTGCTCGAAATGCGCAGCCCCTTTTGAGTGTAAAAATTAAATAACTTTCTGGTGCCGGCCTTTTATTTCCTTTTTATTTCGCTCCAAATATTCTAAACAAATAAAGATGTACTCGCAGTACATAAACTTAACGATTGGTAATAAATGTGTTTCTTTATATACAAAACATCAAAGGAAACGGCAAAATTGAAACAGAAGCTGAAATTTAAAGGAAATTACTTTTCTACATGAAAAACTGCTATAGAAAAAATTTTTAAAAATAGCATTTCTGCCAAAAATTATCTGAAATTGGTTAGTAATATATAATACACTCGTATATATTATGTTTTTAAATTTATCGCACCGTCTTCAAAGTGGACTACTTCCAAATAGTGCACAAAATATACCACAGAATAATCCAATCATCAAAACAGTTTTCAAAAGCATTTAACGGAAAAGACTTCAGTTCTCGTCAGGAATTTTCTTTTGTGTTCTATGGACTGAAAACGGTTGTTTGGTAAAGCGAGAATATAGTCAGCAGAAGACATACCTCATGAATACGATGGTTATGCGATGATACGAGGGCGGTCCCCAAAATTAGCTGACATAACAAATAGCTTCTATACCATATTTATAGTAAGAACTGTCAGGCTCCTTAAAATAACCATCAATCGCAGACTCCTCTTCTTCACTGTGGGCAAATCTTTTACCAACGACCCATTTTTCAAGTTTGGAACTAGAAAATAGTTCGAACAAGTTAAATCTGGCGAATGAGGTGCGTAATAAAGCAATTCGAACTTTAATTCCTTCATTTTCGTCATCGTAATAGTGGATGTGTGAACTGAAGCATTGTCCTGATGCAACAACAAATGCTTGTTCGTCAAGTGGGGTCTTCTCGCAGTTAATGGTTTTTTCTTTCTGAATATAATCAATAAAAAAAAATTTTTTGCGCATCACAAAAAAAAAAAAAAAAAAAAAGATACAGAAGCCATGGCCTGGCCTGCAGTTGGAACCGTCTTCGCCTTCTTTGGACACGATTCTCCCATTCCAGTCCACTGCTTTGTAAATCTTTTGACTCACATATGAAGCACTGGACCCAGGTCTCATGCATGGTTATAAATCGATGCAAAAATTCGGCTTTATTGCGGCGAAACATCGTCAAACCAACCAAACTCTACTGAAACATCTTCACAACACTGTTTTCCTTCTATTGAAAGCTAACGCGTTACCCATCTTGCGCACAGATTTCTCATCCTCAATATACACTGTATAGCACCTTCAGCCAACAATCATCCAATACCATTCTGTTGATTTTCTTAACCGTGTCTGCCAAAGACACCTCAATTGGTCGGTGTTCGCTTTGGCAGCTCGTACGGCCATGCATTTCTTTTGAATAATAAAAAATTGCAACCAAAAATTGGAATTTTCCTCATACCTACAGCACTCATGAATATGCAGAGAAGAGGCATCATAAAGTAATGCTTCTCTCCTATGATAACCCTGTGTAAATTTCCAAGGTGATTACGCAAATTTTTACCACTTTCCTGTCACAAAATGTAATGAATGTTTGCTGCCTTGGATGCATTTATTTTGCTGGATTGTGCCGGAAGGGGCTCACTTTGAAGGCGATACAATAAATTGGAATGAGTAGCAAATATTATGTGCTTTTTTTTGACCAATTGTCAGTACTTTCTTTTTTTAACAGAATGTATATTTCAGCAATGGAATTAATTTAGAAGAAAAATCAATAAAAAAAATATTTAAAAAATTTTACAAAATCTTTGATCAAATCTTTGAGGTGACCCTTACATAATTTTTTTTCAATGCTGGCAGTAAAAGGTGAATGATTTGGCGATTTACAACGTAATGATCCCCTTCCTGTCATTTGGACCTAAATTACTTCATGTTTTATCATTAATGGGCGGAATATTAAATGAGTTAATGATGCCTCACGCCGTTCAACTTACGCTCCCAATAACGCTTTAGTAAAAGTTAAGCCTCACGTTTTAGAGTAGAAAAAACCATGCATGTACGTACCTGTAATTAAAAAGAAATTAAAATGGGATTAATTGAATTGGTAGCCGGTAAAAGCACAACTTATGCTTATTATAAATAAATAAATCTTAATTATAAACAAAACTACAATTCATAGCATGAGGAAATGTATGGAAACGATGGAAACAGATACGAGAAGAAATATTTGCAGTTTAAATTGGTTTTTCCAGCTTTGGCAGAAAATGGGAATAATACAATTTATAGCTTTTTAATGTAATAATGAAAGAACACACACGGAAGACAGCCATAGCGACAGCAGAACTCCAAATGAACTCCATTGGCTTGTTTTGGTAACGATCCTCAAGCCACAGTACCCGTTTGCTGATCTATGCTGTGTAAACAGATCATAAAAATTTCGAAGGTGTACTGGAAAAAATTAACCAGAGACACGCAATCGTTGTTAGGCTTTATTATATTTAGCTGATGCAGTTGGGACCAATTTTTTTAAAGAAAAAAAAAAAAAAAAACTGTTGTACAAACAAATAGATAGTCAAACGAACAGACCGTCCGTCCATCCGTTAGTTTGTCTTACGTTTTCAAAGTGATAAAAGATCAAACGAGATCAAGAACATTTTCGTTACAAGTTTTTCGAATTTGTACATAAACTGAATGGCAATCAATAAACAACTGAAACGAGCAGCGAACAACATGAGTACACCACGTACAGAGGAGGAGAACGCTAACAGAACGCTAGCAAAATATCATTCTCATACGAAATGTTTATGAGAATTCTGAAGAAAAAAACAAAAACCCCAGCCCACAATTGATGCCGCCCCTGCCACTGACGCCGCCGCTGCCTTTGTAGTGCACGGCATCATTTGCTTTAGATTGGATAGACTTTTTTCGACAAAAATTCCGCAAAATCTCTAGTAAATTATAAAGAATGTTCTTTTTTATTAACAACAAGATTAGTGCTTAAAAATTCTACAGTTGAGATTTTTAACAAAATGGTCTTTAAAAGAGGACGTCTGTAGCTAAATAAGATCATTAACTATGAAATTGCTAGACAGTGGAACAAACGAAATAATACAGGGTGGGCCATAAGGGTGTTGGCGGTTTAAATATTCAATTAAAAAAAAAAAAAAACTACGAAACATAACAAAAATATATTTGTATTTTTAAAAAGTAGAAGCAAGGGAATTTTTAAGACTTAAAAATAATGTTGTCCAATTGGCTTCCCTCGGCTGCTTGACACTCTTGGAACCGAAGTCGCAAATTTTGGAAAACTCGTTGATAAGTTGTTCTCGGTATTTTGTTACTTTCCTGAATAATGTTCCTCATCCTGTTGAAACCACATCCACGAGGTATTGCCTTGAAGTTCTTGCAAAGCTGGCACCAAAAAGTCTGCTAGCATGTTGCAATAATTGTTCTCTCTAACCGTCATCGCATGCCCTCTTTCGTCCTCAAAAAAGTATGGTCCAATAATACCGGTTGACGTTATCCCAGCCCACACGACAAGCTTAAGGCTGTGAAGTGAACGTTCATGCAAGCGTCGGGGATTAGTCTCGGACCAGAACCGACAATTTTGCTTGTTCACATGGCCATTAAGGTGAAAATTGGCCTCATCACTAAAAATCACGTTGTTGAAATTGTTGAACCGCTCTAGCATCAAATTGACAAAGTTAAGTCGGTTATTGGCATCATCGGGTTTTAATTCTTGGACTATCTGAATCTTATAAATCTTTTAGAACCCGAGTCAATATTTCAAGTTTGAAAATAGAAAATAGCACGAGGGAGCTAAATCTTGCAAATGAGGTGCGTGATAAAGCAATTATTTTGGCCATCGAAATAGTAAAGTTGATGAAACAACACCTTCTTTTTCGCCAAATACAGTCTTTTTACCATAATTTAATTACCTACACGCTGCAATAAATTGGTACAATATTCGCCGTTGATTCGCCATGTTTTCCTTTCAAAAAATAATCAATAAAAATAGTCCCATGTGCACCGCAAAACAACAGATACCACGATCTTGCCTGCAGATGGAATCGTCTTCGCCTTCTTTGGCACGATTCTCCCATTTCAGTCCACTGCTTTGACTGTTTCCTTGCCTCAGGTGTAAGATGGTGGACCCATGTCTCATCCACGGTTATAAATCGATGCAAAAATTTGGATTTATTGCGGTGAAGCATTGCCAAACTGTCTACCGAAACTTCTTCACAACGCTGTTTTTGCCTTCTCATCTTCAAATCTTCTGTCACTATAAGATGTATAGCAATTTTTGAAATGCCTATCACTTCAGCTAGCTCACGCGCTTTCAGCCGATGATCATTCAATACCATTTTGTGGATTTTCTTAACCGGGTCTGGCGTGTAAACCTCAATTGGTCGACCATTACTGTGTCTGTTTTGGCAGCTCGTACGACTTTGTTTAAACTCTGTTACCCAATATTTCACAGTCGTAAGCGAAGTAGCAAACTGTCTCAGGGTTGAATTTAGCTCGGCTTTAATATTAGTATGACTGAGACCTTTCAAATGGAAATATTGAATTACAAATTCACTGAGACCGTTTGCTTTTGATGGCTCAAATAAAAATACTAAGCATGTTTTATAAGGCCTAGTCGGCTAGTTTTTGGATCGCCCTGGTATATCAGTATTTAGAAATTATAAGTAATTTTGCGAAAATCGCCATTTTGTAAATTTGATATAACTTATGAATTGCATGAAATTTTTGGATGGGGACTAAACGTAAATTAGCGCCAAAATAAGTGCAATAATAACTGGGAATAAACTCGATTAAGGTTAGTCGTTTTTCCTTCTAACCACTGTATTGAAAGAGAATATTCCCCTCAATGGTTAAGAAAAGTATTTACGAAATAAAACTTTTTGTAGGAGGATTAGAAATTTGAATTTTCACCTTTTTGTGTGATAGAAATAGGCTAATTTTATCGTCCGAATATTAGCGGAGAAAAATAAACATCATGTATGACCAAAACTCCCCTTCATCGTCCGCATATCTTGACAGAAGAATGACGGTATAATAGCGCAGACTATGATTGTCCAGGGTAAGTGATATTTGTGGAATCAACAATTTGTGTTAAATATTCTTCCATGAAATCATTTAGAGTATTGCAGAAAGCCTTAAGTGAACAAAATTTATAAGTGACACATTCGTAGACAATTTTAAGCAGGGAAGAACGAATTGCGGACAAGACTTTGATTCTGATGTAGACGTGTCTTGATCTACGATTCGCTTCAAAATATTTCTATGGTCACAAGGAAAAATAACTTAAGTGAACATATAACAAAGTTGCGTTTATTTGTTGATATTATTTTGTTTATATTGATATTTATGCTTAACCGCTATTTCAAAATTCAATGTAGTTCCCAAGTTGTGGCAATTTTCCATAATAGCGATTTTTAAAAAATTTCTTAATGTGTAGTTTTATTGATATAATTAAGAACACGTATTTTTTCTATTATTGCTTGTGTTCTTAAAACAAATACTATCTTCGAAGAGCGATTTAGAAATGTCATACATTTCGAAAGTAAAAACAAAATTCCATAATAGCGATTTTCCGAGAAACGCCAAATATCTCAAAACGATAAATTCCGAGTTAACTCGTTTTTCCTTGAAACCGCAGATATACAAATATGTCTCTTATGTGAAAAATTACTACATTATTGTTGTCCTTTCATTTGCTTCAGCAGGTTGTGCCCCAGCACTCTCTTTGTGAAAGACTTTTGGTTCCTGAGTCGGGAGTTTGGCTCGCACTAAGACAGCGTTAAGCAGTGGTGATGGCCGTAGCCAGGTCTAGATTATAAAATATAACAGTCAAACTCATAATCTAGATTATCAAGGGAATTTGAGAATGTGGTTCTCATTTCCCATTACATGATGTCAACAAAAGTAAAGTTAAAGAATAAAAAACCGCTAAAATGCGAAAATGTCCATAAATCGTAAATGAAGCATCAAATTGCAAAAGTTACTAATTTTCAAATTTGTGAAATATTTTGACATCACGTCATATAAAAATATATTGTAAAAGTCGGCAACAAAAAAAAAAAAAAAAAAAAAAAATCGCAAAAATACAAATATATAAATAAATCTCGAAGAAAGAGTCATTAATTGCAAGCATAAGCAAATTTTCTGGATGCTAAAGATTTCAGGGAAAATGATATCCATCCATATGATACAGAGAAATATTCAATATGATGCCAAATTAAAAAATCGGTAAAATTCAAATATGTTCTTATCTCGGAAACAGAGATAACTAAATTTTGATATCAGAGGGTTATTCTCAGCCACCTACCTTCACATAATACCTATTTTTTCAAACCCATAATTTCAGAAAATGTCGAAAACGGAGGGTTCAATGTGGACATATCCACATTTTGGCTACACAAAAGCGCGGTTTAATGATTCAGCTCAGCATAATGTCGGTTTTTTTTTAATTGCTTAAATTATCGCAGCGATTGCAAAAATTACTAAACTTTTCGGATTCTAAGGCCATTGACAAAGTGGAATCCGTGTACAGAAATATTTAAAAAGTCATCAAATGAAAAATTTTCTAAAATTCAGGGGGAAAAATAACGAAATATATTGCATTTTGGTCTTAACGACAAGTTTTTACCAAGTTACTTTTTTCGGCAAAAATTCCTAAGATATGTGCTGATAGTGTGACTCCACGTTTGGTTAACATCTTTAATGATATAATTTATAGTTCAGTATATCTCGAAATATTAAAAATCCATAAAATTGTACCAATGCCTAAGGAGATAATATTGATAAATTTTAGAAAAGGTTGTGGAACAGAGGAAGCAAGAGTTAATGTGCAAAATTTCATGTGTAAGTCGTTGGATGACGGGTATAGGAGTGTAGCTGGAGTTTTTTATTATTTGTCAAAAGCGTTTGATCTAATTGATCATGATATCTCACTTCAGAAACTCAGACTTTATGGTGTGCATGACAAAGAACTTTTTCTCTTAAAAAGCTATTTGACGAAGCGGCTACAATTTGTACAAATTGTTAATAGTAAAAGTACTTTGAAACCAGTGGAGCAGGGAGTCCCCCGAGGAAGCGTATTGGTTGTCTTGTTATTTTCTCTGTAAATAAATGACTTGAAAACTATTGACTTATCAGGTAAAACGTTTGTGTACGCTGATGTTATTGCCATTTTTTATCCATATAAATATAAAATAGCTGTGAAGCCTTACATAGAACGAGGAGCAAGTCTATTAATAGAGTATTTGCGTATTAATAAACTTTTCCTTAATCCGAATAAAACGAAATTGATAATTTAATTGATTTAGGCCACAATGACGGTTCAACGACAGCTTTAGTATAAGCATATATGGGGAAGGAATTCCAAAAGTTAATTCAGTTAAATATATGGGGGTTATAAAGGGTGTCCCAACAAGAACGCAAGATTTAAATTTGGCGCCATTCGAAGAGTCATTGTTTGACATTTGAACTATTGTTATTGTTTGCTAGTAGAAGTTACGAGGTTAGTACAAATGGAGCGCTACACTAATGAACAACGCCTTTTCATACTGAAATTGTTTTACCAAAATGGTGAAAGTTTTGCGGCTACAGTTCGCAAATTGCGATCAATCGGGGTTACAATAATGCTCTAAAAGAGTCAACTGTAATGAGATTAATGGATAAATTTGCCAACACTGGGTCTGTTAGTCATGTAAAGACAACAACGCGCCTTCGACCAGGTCGATCGACCGAAAATGTCGCAGCTGTACGTGATGATGTCACTCAAACTCCATCCACCTCAATTCGACACCGAGCTCAGCAAATTGGTGCCTCCAAATCCACTAAGAAAGATTTGCATCTTCAAGCATACAAAGTTCAATTGACTCAGGAACTGAAGCCAGCTGACCATGGACTGCGAAGGGTGTTCGTTAATTGGGTATTGGAGAGACAACATGAAAATGCTGATTTTGCCGTTAAAATCATCTTCAGTGACGAGGCCCATTTTCACCTTGATGGCTTCGTCAATAGGCGGAATTGTCTCATTTGGTGTAAGGAAAATGCTTGAGTGATTCACGAGAAGCAAATGCATCCTCAACGCGTCACTGTGTGCTGTGGATTTTGGGCTGGAGGAATAATTGGACCTTTTTTTATGAAATTGAGGCAGGTCAAGCGCAAACAGTAAATGGTGTTCGGTATCGTGAAATGATAACCAGTTTTTTCGTGCCTAGAATTGAAGAAATAAATGTGGAGGGCATGTGGTTTCAACTGCATCAGTCATTTAATTCTTGCGTGTTTGTTGGGACACCCTTTATTTTCAAAGAGATCTTCCTCGGACACTGCATATAGAGTACCTGAAGTCTACAGTATCACCTCCCATAGGTTTATTGCATAAATTTAGAAACAAATTTGATCGAATTACTAAGTTTCTAATATTTCAAGCTATAGTTCCAAAGCATTATAACTATTTAGCCATTATGTATGGTTATAAAAAGAGTTCTGAATTAAAATCACTCCAGCGGCAACAGAATAAAACACTAAAAGCTGTGGCGAACTTGTCAATTTCATATTGTACGCTTTCTCTGTATAGACAAGTTTTTCCAACAGTTTTGCCAGTATTGTTATAATTTAAAATTGCTAATATATGTTTCCAAATGCTTGCATAGTATTGGCCATCACACGATAAATTTTTCCCGAAATCAGAATATTTTCAATACGAGAAATAATGACAATTTGTCGATCTGAAACAACAAAACAGCATATAGAACATTCTGGTAGTAGACAGTACAATATTTTACCACAACAGTTAAAATCATTAGAAACACTCTCATTATTTAAATCGTCAATGAAAGGGTATGTCCATATCTCAGAAACGAATTGCCTAATCCGAAAGATTATTTCATTTTTTGGGAATTGCTTGAAATCCCGGAAAAATAGAAAAATTTTAAAATGGACATGTGTTTATAGCTCAAAAATAGAGCGCCAAGTCCAAAAAATAGCTTAATTTTGGTCTAACAGCAGTGTCTTTTACCAACTGGTTTCAGCGACCTTCTAGAGTTTACCTTTACGCGTGTTTCAACTACAAGTTCTCATCTCAGACTCCATAAAGTACGTGAATAGCTTCATCGTCGCTAACATGTATATCGATTTCAGCAAGCCCAAGCTGAAAACTTGCTAGAATTCACACAGAACGAATTTATAGAATGATATTTTCGAGCAAAAATTGTTCATGGTTATAGGATTTTTTTGTCAGAAATTGAGCAAAATTGGGCAAAAGGAAAAAACTTCGACACTGAAGGAATGAAATCACCTTAAAAAAAAAAATGGATATTTTCCATATACTTTCCAACGATCGTCGGAGCGATATAGCAGCCTTTAAAGAAAACACACACATGTAATTTAATTGATGTGAAGGAAAATTAGTTGTAGAACTGATTTATGGTCCACCTATCGCACATCAAATGTAATATTTAAGAAAGCATTATACATACCTATAAATGTACAATAACTTGAAAAAATATTAATGCAATCTGTTGAGTTATAGAGAACACACTCTTAGAGGGCATCATTTTCAGAAAGAAAGACGCAAACCTAAAAATGTTAATCCATTTTTCCATAAACTTAGACAAAAGTTAATTTATCAGACCAAGGTAAAAAAAATGTTACACTTTTTGTCAGAAAAGAAAAAAGTCATAATAAATAAATGCAAAATATGTATTGAAATGCTTTGCGCTCCATTTCTATTATACAACTTGCGTAAGTTCAGAAACGTATCACCAATTAGCAGATAATAATGGGCCATAAATGTAACGCTCTCAACTTGGTAGTACAGCAGCCTTTAGGAAACACACAGGCAGATCCACTTCGATTGTAAAACAAGATATTTATTTACTGAAATAACTCGCACTCCATCTATCGTATATAAAATGTACTACTTTAGCGAGTTTATAATAACTTGTCAAAGCATTAATGTAATCTGTTGAGTGATATAGTAACTTACAAAGAGAGGGCATCATTTTCGGAAAATAACACGGAAGCCTGCCCACGGGTCTACTGTTTTCCAGAAATATACACGAAAAGCGCAATTTTTGGGCAAGGGCAGAATAAATGTAACAACTTTTGCAAGAAAAGAAAAAAAATATTACATTTTCTTACAAATAAAAAATATTTATTGAAATTCCTGCGTCGCCCTGTCGCGTTAATTGCATAAAGTCAAAAACTATAACTAATGACGATAATAACGGATTAAAGGTACAGGGTGGCGCAATAGAACGTGCATGTTTAAAAAATAGGTTAAAAAATAAATACAAAAGGTATGATTAAAATAAATCTAAGGCATTGTAGAGTAATAAATGGAGTTCATTTTTTAAAAATAACATCATCTAAATGGTGACTACGACGGCACTCTTCTAACCGCAAACGAAAATTATTTAAAACTTTCTTCAGTAATACTGGTGTAATGGCTGCCATTTCACGACGGATATTCTCCCTGAGCTGAACGATGTTTCTTGGATTATTACTGTAGACATTGTCTTTGAGGTATCCCCACCAAAAAAAGTCAAGAGGCGTCAAGTCTGGACTACGTGGGGACCATGGGATATCACCTCTTTTCGAAATCAGTCTGGCAGGGAACATCACCACCGCCATGGATTCATTTGATGTGTGACAGGTAGCTCCATCTTGTTGGAACCAAGTTCTGGAATTCACTATTCTTCAACTTTCAATTTCTGGAGCCAAAAATCCGACCAATATCTCAACATAGCGTTCCGTATTAACCGTGACGTTTTGGCCCCGCGCATTTTCGAAGAAAAAAGGACCAATTATTCCTCTGCCAGAGATTGCTGCCTATACTGTCACTTTAGGACTATGCAATGGTTTCTGGTGTTTGATTTTGGGATTTTCACTGTTCCAGTAACGACAATTTTGACGGTTTACGAACCCATTCATAAGGAATCGAGCCTCGTCAGAGAAAAGGATATTGTCAAAATTGGAAAATCGATTAAGAATTTCATTAGCAAATGCGAGCCTTGCTATGAAGTCAGCCTCTTTCAATTCTTGTGTTAATTACAGCTTATGTGGATGCAGTTTAAGATCCAATGTTAAAATTTGTTGCAAACTTTGTCGCGATAATTGTAAAACGGACGATATCTTGCGAGTCGACATTTGTGGATTTCCTCTGACTGACTCCATAACTCTCTCAACATTGTCTTCGGCCCTAGATGTTCTTGGGCGACCATTTGCTTGGGGTTTAAATGTTGAACCGGTCTCTTCAAAACGCTTTACCCATATTTTAATTAAATTAACACTCGGAACTTCACTAATTCGCCGTAGTCCATATTCAGCACAATATAGTCGCCTAGTAGCAATATATGAACGAGAGTTCTTGTAAAATACGCGCACGCAAAATGCCTGACGCTTCCCGTCGAAGTGATTCATAGCGATTAAAACTCCATTACCCCGATAACCCAACGATGTAGGTGCCCCCCGCCCGCGCCTTTTCTACGCCGCAAAAAAAGATGATGCAATATGCACGTTCTATTGCGCCACCATGTATAGCGGCATTGGTTGAGTGGTATAGTAGCATTTGGGGTACGCATAGACAGACTCACTTTGATTTATATGAAGGAAAATTATTTATAGAAATAACTCAGTCTCTACCTGTTATACATTAAATGTAGTACTTTAGAAACCACTGCATCTAAGTCCGTAATAACCTGTCAAAAACCTATTGAAATAAGTTGATTTACATAGCAACCTATAAGGAACACACAGACAGACACTTTATATAGATATAAACGATGCTCACTCCTCTTATCGTACCGTACGGATGCCACTAGTTTAACTTTTATGTACAAAAATTCACCTTTCATTCATTCCACTATGCCCTTCTATTCTTCTATTCAAGTAAAAAAACCTCCCGTAACTAATGAATTAAGCAATTAAAGTTACACCCGCATTTTGACAAAAAGAATAAAGAAACGTAAGACTGAATGAGACAACGAGATTTGACCGTTTTTGTTTGTTCTATCGTCAAAAACAGACGAAACTTAAACGGGTTCAGGCAATCTGGTATGAGAAATTGAGTTGGTTTATTTGAAAGGCCTACATAGAATTATAAGCTAACGTGTTGGGCGTAATGAGTTGAGGCGGTCTGTCGTTACCGTAGACCGAACGGGTACAAGAGATTTTACTGATTTGCTAGAAAGTTGTTTGAATAGAAAAACCAAGAAAAATAAAAGGGGAAATAACAAGGGTTATTTTATGATATTCAACACCAGTTGGCTTAAAATAACACAACATGGAACAAATAATTGGATAAAGTTTTAGGATTTTCCTTAGCACAAACATAAAGAAAGAGCAGGAACGGAATCAAATCAAATAACAAATCAGCAAAAGTTTTTGTACAAAAGTTTCATAATTGAAGAAATATCAACAAAAGAAATCCTTACTCATAAGATGGTGGTCATGCTGCTGGCTTTTCAAACAATTCTCCCCCCTAAAAGCAAAATACGGCGGTTGGCTATGCTATCTTTCCATACAACTTCCTTCCCCAGAATTGTTATGCATTGCAGAAACTTTTTGAAGATTTTTGTGTGACTCTGCTTCGATTTTATTGGATTTAATATTACTTTTGCCTTTAATTCTTTTCGTGTTGTAAAATATTCGTCTCTTATTGTTAATATATATTTTATCATATTGATTTGATTACAGTTTCTTTCATTTTCATATTTTATATTTTCCACAATTCTCTGATGAATAATTCATTGGGTTTTGTACTGCTACCCACATCACTGCTAGAAGCTGCTCTTTGTCGGTCTGTCATCCTATTCTTCCCTAAGAACAATAAAATATGTAAATTTTCGATTTTATGTTGTATTTTAATGGGAATCGTCATCGTTGATTTTATATTATTATTAAATTCAATACATAAACTATTGTTTCATTGTTATTCAAAATGGAAACTGAAAACTTGTAAAGATAACGAACTCTTAATAGTCGTATCATAAAATAGATTAAAACGTTTCTTGCAATCATATAAATCGCGTTAATGGTCGATTAAAAGTGGGCCAACTGGGATGCGCAGATGGAGAGCTGGAAGTAAAAACTGCTAAACAGTTATTGAGATGAGAAAGTCTCACCTTAGTGAGTGCTAAGGTGCGGATATGCTATGTTAGATGAATATCAAGTAGGCTATTAGCTGTAAAAAAGATGACTCAGGCAATGTTTAGTACGTAGATATTTACGAAAAAGTACATTTTAATAAATAAAATTCAGTGATAACAAAATTTCCGTACGGTAGTGACAGTTTTGTCGAGAAATTTCTTATAGCTTGTAATTTTCTTACCGAAATCGGCTACTTTAGAAAGCTTCTAATTCGAGAGCTATTTGTTAAATATAACAGTTAATTACAAGCAACATATTATGTTAGAAACTTTCAGCCATATGTACTCAAAAATAGATGAGTGTTGTATCTGTATCAGCCGAATAGTATAAGATTTTAGCCGAAACACACAGATAATCAAAAGAATAATTATTTAAAAACTTGCTGAGTTCCCACGGTGTCGAATGTATGAGAGTGCCAAGTTTGGTAACTGTTTCTATAATAAATGATTTCCGAAATATTATGAAAGATTCATTGATTCATTGAAAGACAGTTTCAATTTTCATTTTAAGAATATTTTAATTTTCCTCACCAATTTGTGTGATTAAGTTTTTCTTTCGGAACAATTTCTATGAACGAATTCGACACCGAAAAAAATCTGCTCAACTGGTTTTTCCACAAAAAAGTCGTTTTCCAACAAATTTAGTCAGACAAGTTGTGAACAAAATGTTGAAGTGGAAGTTCCCTTTAAAGGGAATTTCAAATTGTCAGTTTCTTTACCAAGATAGGTGATTGAATTTCTATGAAAGAGAAAATTTTGCACAATTTGGTTTTTAATAAAAAAATTATTTTCCACCAAAATTAGAGTGAATCCAGGCAAGTTTTTGGATAAACTTTTAGGCTTCATATCCCTCCGTCAGTCCTCTCAGACCGAAGAATAATTTAAGATTTCCCAGCCAATTTTTGAAAAGATTTATGACACTCTGTAGTTGCTTGTAAAAAAAAAGGCAAAGATAGCGGGAAAGAGTACGTCTGCAAACATATTTTCAGTATCAGTGTTTTTTCTTTGTTTTCTGAATCCGAGCTAGTGTTCTGTTGCGTTACTGAGTAAGAAAAATGAAAAAATATTGCCAGCTTCCAAAATATCTTTAAAGAAAGCCATACAAATAGGTATGAAATTAATGAAACGTCGTTTGGGCCACACTTTTTCTCCAATATAAACATTGGAACAGAATTCCCGCACGCAGTCATTGCTGTACTGTCTGAACCACAAATATCTGAAAAATACAATTCTCTATGGTTAACTTTCCTCCATAAAAATTCATTTACATAGTTGCACTTTTCCAAAACTTCAAGATTATTCTTGCAATATGCCCATTGCAGCCACTCTGTCCATTAAAAATTAATTTTCTGGAAAATTTTGTGCCATCAATTTTCACAATCTCGAAAAGGGGCAAACAAACAACTCATTAGAGAGCAGTTCGCCATAAAAGAAGAAAGAAAGAAAAAACAACGAAGTGACGACCTTCCAACCAAATAAAAAGCATCTTAAACAAAAGAGAAAACTTAATTGCCAACCGACAGAGTATCAGGAAACCAGTATCCAGTTGCCTAATTAACTTTGGCAACGAGTACCCAAAGGAAAGGCAGCCCAGCTGCCAGTACAGCAGGCAGGCAACCACCATCCTATTCTCTCAACCACCACCCGCAGCAGCCAGAGAAATTCCATCCCAAAAGAAACTTTACTAACAAAAGATGCAAACCTCCATTAAGAAGACACTAAATCCTCTTATGGAAACTATCTTTATGTAAGACGAGGGCACATTTCAGCTCGAATAGTGGGCTGCTTGGCTCGCTATATATGTGTAAGTGAATAGAACTTTTCCAAAACTTAATTTAGCAAAAGACTTCCTTACATGTAACAGACCCAATGAGTTTCAAGGGTAAACTCTTGAAGAAAGTACACGATTTGACTGACGTCCGTCCTTTGTGATGGTCTGTCCGTCCTTTGCACTGAAGAATGTGGAAAGTTTACGCCCAAACCTGACGACTGCCTAATTATGGGGGTAAATTGGAATTTTTGTTCCTTATAAGGCAATAAAAATTAATTTTAGAAAATATTATTCAATGTTTACGGTTTCATATTTTCTTAGCCTAAGCCAGCCCTAATTGTGAAGTTTACAATTATTATACAATGTTTTAGGCAATGCTAATTTATGGCCATAATTTAATAATTTGTAATTTAATATAATGAAGTGCCTGGTTGTAAATGTCCTAATTAAATTTCTTATTTGGACAGATGGATGGATTGCTTAATTAGCAGCAGACAAAGAGCCTTAAGAAAAGTTTGCGCTTATATTCGCATTGAGGTTTACATGAGGAAACTTTGTTATAATATGTTATATTAACTTGAAATACTCAAAAACGCCCTCTCTTTTCGGTTAGAAAGATATACAGCTTACATTGTCCTGCTGTCCAAAAAGGATACATACAACTATAAACTTCCCAAAGCAAATTTTCGCAAATTACTACACAGCTCAAGGAATTTCTTTACCATAACAAAAGCTGTAAAGCGGAATTTATAAATGCTCAAAGTGGCCACATTGAAATTTTGGCTACGCCAAGTTTAGCTGCATCTTGCACAGACAATTTGGTAAAATTTCGCATAGAAACGATAGGGCACCTCAAATTTTAGCACGGAAAAGTCGTAACACTGCGACTTTTCGTACAGAAAAGTTGAAGCACGACAAATTTTCGTATAGAAAAGTTGAAGCACGACATCTTTTGTCATGGAAAAGTTGAAGCACGAGAACTTTTCGTATTGAAAAGTTGGAGCACGACAACTTTTCGTATAGAAAAGTTGAAGCACGACAACTTTTCGTATAGAAAAGTTGGAGCACGACAACTTTTC
>JAHXMU010000092.1:1729371-1751395 GCA_019455685.1 Philornis downsi | reverse complement strand
CTTTACGAAAAGTTGACTGACACCAACTTTTCTTTACGAAAAGTTGATTGACATCAACTTTACGAAAAGTTGACTGATTGATTGACATCAACTTTTCTTTACGAAAAGTTGATTGACGATCAACTCTTTTCTTCCATGTTTTATTACCTAAAAATACTAGTTTCGAAAAATTTCTTAAGGATACATGGCAAAGATAGGTTTTTTCTATACGAAAAGTTGCAATTTTTCTATACGAAATATTGCAGTTTTTCTGTACGAAATGTTGGAAATTTTCTAAAAAAAAACATTTACGTTGCTCTGCACAACAAAAGTCGTGCGAATGCTACGCATGCAGGTGATAAGAAGGAAAGGAGGAAGCCTGCTATAAGATGGATGTGGAGAATAAACTGAAACAGGGCATTAGAAAAATGCTAAAGAATTTTCGGGCACCTGTGACTCCTTTACTCAAAATTATATTTATACTTTATAGATATCAAAGAAGGGTGATAACGAATGCTTAAAAAAATTTAATTCCTACATATTATATGTTAATAATGTAATAATGTAAATGTAATTCCTACATATTATACATGATAATAAAGTATTATGTTCAGAATCCAATATCGTTGTACCTGTTGTTACGAAACTCTACTATGGTGTTGCTAACGCTTTTAAAATACAATTTTATTGCTGAAATTCTTTAACTTTTCTTCTCTTAGAGTCACATCTGTATATATGCTTTATATGTAACTTTATGTGGATATTTTTATGTTTACTCAGTGTACCAGCATCCAAACCCATCTTTAGCCAAATACGACTGTTTCCACGCGGACAATTTCATTGACTTTTCCACCCCTCAGCTCTTCTGTTTAAGACCTTTTGACCAATCGAAAGTTTACTACGGCCGAATACTGCTAACTTCGTTCAGGTTTTCCATTAACGTTTATTCATTATTGATGTATATTTTGGTTTGTGCGCATTTGAGTGTAAAGCTTTATCACTTAGGGACAATTAAATGTGCCCGTGATGAAGATTTTTATTATTACCATGAAGATTTCCAATCATTTTTGGATTAGGTAGATTTTACACATAATCGTGATTATAATGCAGTTTTCTAATTATTTCGTCGTAAAATAATGGTTGCGATAATCAATCAGTTTTTAGATTATGGCCTAAAGTGTAGAAGCGTATAAATTTACTGAGAAATGAGGATGATGAGAGTTTCAGTCCTTAAAGAAATTTTGCCTCAGACTTAGACGAACATATTATTTCGAGAAAAGTTGGGATAGAAAATATTTCGGCAAGCAAAGAATAGTTAAATATAAAAACAAATATAAAAGATTTTGTATTACAAACACTTAGTTTTGGTGTCAAACTGTACTTTTGCTCTTATTCACTCGTTCATCCTCTAAAAATTCCAATATCAAACGATCGCATTTTATTGTAGGCCTGTGCCGTAAGAAGAAACGTATAGTCCAATTATATGGATGTAGCGTCATCCAACTATTATGGGCGATAGTATCATATTTGTCTCCCTTCGTTCCCTCTTCACTTCTTGAAAGCAGGATTATTGAAAAATCTCATAATTGAAGACGTGAGAATGAAAAGTGGATATGAACCAAAAAGGTAATTTTACAGGAGAACAAAAAAAAAAAAACAGTTTATATCAAATTGAATTAAATTTTTTTGCCAACAATGTTTCTAAAACGTTAATACACATATATGTGTGATAACGAACCAGTATATATTGATTTAAAAAAATTAATTACTATGTTATGGCTTTTTAAGATTCGGATGTGTCCTGTTTTCATACTCATTTTTAGATTATATAAGAAGAAATATTAAGAAGAAATATTTTATTTTGAGACCTTTAAATTTGTTTTGAAATTTTGTGACATTTTTTGAGAATTTGACAATATTTTGTTGCATTTTATAACGTTAAACTTCATTCTGAATCAGATTCGTCGCCTTTAGTCACGCTCTCTTCTGGAGCTTCACCTTCTGGAATAACATCACTGCGTGCCTTTGTCAAATCATGGTACCAAGCTAAGAATGCTTCAGGGATATACACTTCCAACTCTTTCATATTTTTTAGCTTTAATGGATTGATTGGTATTGGTATATCATAAAGCTTTTTCGCATTTCACAAAATCCTTTGGGTGAAACCGCTTTTAAATGGTTCAACAGCAATAATACGAATCGGAGATGTACACTTTTCATATCTAACGATGCGTTAAGTAACAAGGAATAGTAAACTTCATAAAACTCATTTTAGCCCAAAATGGTTCATATCCACTTTTCATTCTCGTGTCTCCAATTGCCTTCGAATATCAAAACTCTCATAATTCTGGTGCCTTCGAATCTGGGACTTTAACCTTAGACATTTGTTCTAGACGATTGTAAAATTTTTGCTCTTTTTCCCAATGTTTTGCCCTCCAAAAATCCACATAAAAAAAACAATTTCTATTGCTCGGCTTCGAAGTCCGATTGTATGAATTTAGCGTCATCCAATTGATATGGACTATGATATAGTACTTTATTTGTACGCTTTATTTCCCGTTTAAGTTCTTTAAAGTGTGAATATCCAAAAATCTCCTTCCATCACCGGCGTACGAGCACAAGGTAAAATGAATGCATCGCCTATAATTTTACAACTTTAGCTTTATCCCTTTTGTACTGATTTTCCCCCTTCTTCCCTGTTTTATCACCTAAAAGTACGAGTTTTGGAAAATTCCCTTTAGTAACGCGGTGACAGTGTAAGAGTTACACAGTCTGCCAAAAAAGTACCGGGAATTGACTACCAAAAACACTTGCTTATGAGTGGTACAGTGCGTCTAAAAGCGGTCGTGATTGGAAAATCCGCTCACTCCTATTGGCCTTTAATGTTTTGAACACATCGATAAAGTGAAAGAACATCGATAAAGTGAAGGAAATGGTAACTTAAAATCGTTATAAAAGTTTAAGAGATGTATCAAATTTTTCTGTGCCTCACAAATAAATTTGTACAATTTTTCACAATTCTTTAAACTCGTTCCTTTCCACTAGTTCCGAAAGACCTGAATTTTCTTCAAAAACTCAATCAGGTAAAAACTCAATCGATGTACTACAACGAGTCAACCACATTTGTAACAAGCCGTCATAGGTAATGAGGGGTTTACAAATTTGAGTTGCAAACCAGTCAACAAGTTTGGGAATGGTTCCTTCCAATTGAGCAGAAACTGAAAAAAAAACCTCAAAACCGATCAAAAACAAAGTCAATATTGACTTTTTTTCTTTAAAGATCGCGTTAATGTGCAGTCAGAATTCGCGAGCCAGTAAGTGAGACTTTAGATAAAGAACATTATCTCGCCATTATACGATGTTTGACAGAGCAAATTCATTAAGAAGGCCAGTTTGGTGCGAAAAAACCTCAAGGATTTTCCGCCACAATAACACAACATCTCACAAGGCTATCATAATAAACGAATTTCTGTCCAAAAACTCAAGAAATTTTTTTCTTTCTTCGAATAATCCCGGTATTCTACCCAAACTCAAATTACTAGATTTATTTTTTATTACAGAATTCAAAGCGAGAACTGAAGTTTTTCCGGCAATTTCTATGTGACTCCTTTAAGTCAAAAGTCATGATTTTCGGTACCTTAGAAAAACCGCAACATCAAATTTCCATGCTGACTTTCGTAGAGATTGAGGAGTGCTTCTAGCTTATTCCCTTTATAGAGCCAATTACAATTTTGCTTTATCGAGAACTGAATTTTTCTCGGTAATATTTATGTGACGCCTTCAATTCAAGGATCATGATTTGTGATATCTTAAAAAATCTATACTATCAAAATGTCCATATTTGTTTTCAAAGAATTGGGAGCTGTCTCTACCTCATCCCTATTATAGAGTACTAAAAACTTAGGACAAACCACATAACAAACCAGCCTCAAAATAGGAACTGGAAATAATGCCACATTTTGCTTGTTGAAAAACTGAATTCTTCATGATAATTTTTATTTAAGTCAAGAGTCATCAGTTCTGATATGTTAGAAAATTTGTAATATTCAATTTCGTATTGATTTTCGTAGAAATTGTGAGATGCCTCTACCTAAAATGCTAAAATAGCCCCAAAATGGGAGCTGAAAAAAATACCATATTTTGTTTTTCGAGAACTGGATTCATGGTCATTTTTACGTGACGCCTTTAAGTCAAGAGTCATGACTTTCGATATATTAGAAAATTAGCAAAATTCAAATTTTCGTTTTGATATTCGTAGAGATTGGGAAGAGCTTCTAGCTCATTCCCATTATAGAGTCAATTACTATGAGGGATTTAAAGCGGGAGGTGCCTCTATCTTATTTCCATTATAGAGCAGTAAAAACTTAAGATAATCCAAGTACTAAAAGGACACCATTACGGGAACTGACAAAAATTGTACATTTTACTTTTTTGAGAACTGAATTCTTTACTATCATTTTTATGTGACGCCTTTAAGATAAGAGTCACGACTTTTGATGTGTTAGAAAATATGTAATATTACATTTTTCACATTGATTTTCGTAAAAATTGGGGGTGCCTCTACTTCAAACACTAAAACGGCCTCAAAATTGGACGTGGTAAAAATACCATATTGTGCTTTTTGGAAAACTGAATTCTTCAGGTAATTTTTACGTGACACCTTTAAGTCCAGAGTCATGACTTCTGATGTGTTAGAAAATATGTAATATTCAATTTTCCGCAATGATTTTCGTAGAAATTGGGAGACTCCCTACCTCATTCCCATTATAGTGTAGTAAAATCTTAGGGGAACCCAAATGCAAAAAGAGCACCATAACGCAAACCAACACAAATAAAATATTTTACTTTTTCGAGAACTGAATGCTTAACGATCATCTTTATATACCGCCTTTAATTCAAAAGTCATCAGTTTTGATATGTTAGAAAATATGAAAAATTCCGTATTGATTTGCGTAGAAATTTGGAGTTGCATCTACCTAATTCCAATCATAGAATCAAAACTTAGGAAAATCTGACCAAAATACCACAATTTGATCATTCCCATTATAGAGTCAATTACTTACTATACTATACATTTTGCTTTTTCGCAAAATGTTTTCTAGACTGAGGAGATAAAAAAAATCAGAAACCAACCGCTTCCATTAATGGTTTCATTGGGGGACGTTGAGTAAAATTGGCTGGTCTGGGGAAAAACTTTCCAGGTTGCCTTATTCTGGCTATTAAACCAAAAATCCTGCTACAAAATACTTTATTCGTATAAAATAAAGTAGAAACTGAAAAAAATGCCATAATCTATTATCACTATAGAAATTTGACTAATCTTAATTCACTCAAAGGCTTTTTTTACAACTTTTATTATAAATCTCACACAATCTTTTTATCTTTTAGCACAAAACACTATTGGTTTCAATAGTTTACTCAAGTTTTTTGTTAAATATTCCTATTAGGCGATCATAAATTAAGAAATTCATCAAACTTTTCAAAATATTTTTTCTCCTTTCCATTTAATAGTTTATTTTTTCTTCTACAGCCTTGCTCTGAGCGTTGAGGCCAATAAAATATCAAACCGATTATTAAAGTTTTAATTGTTTTGGAAAAAAAAAAATATGAAAAGCAAAAAACAAAAAAACATGCGTTTTTTTTTCATTAGAGAGTTAACAGAAAAAAATTGAAATAATAAAAACGATAAAGAAATACAGGGACAGACAGCCATTTAATGACTTAATAATGTCTTTATATGGGTGTTGATTTAATGTTGTCTGTCGCGTTGTCGTAGCTCTTATCTCGAATATGGCTCCCATATACCAAGTAATTTTATGACTTGAAGTTATAATTTCTGTCCGTCTGTCTGTCTGTCCGTCTCCTTTGTTGACAAGGAATAGACTAGATTGAAATGAATGGCGTCTTAAGTGGTTAGAAATGAAAATTGAGCATGAAATGTGACAACCAAACCAAGACAACCAGAATGTGAATTCCATTGGTTTTAAATGAAAAATACAACTAAATGTCATACATGCAGATTAAAAAAAGCTTTTTAAATTCTGGCCAATTGTTTGAAGCTGTATAACATTACAGCCCCCCCACAAATTACTCACTTCAAAGTTCCCTAAATCCTAACATTCATTAGCATTATTTAAATCTTCGCTGTTGAATGCTATAAATAATTACATGGTTTTAGTAATCAATATGTTTGTTTAGAGACAAGCCTCCTCAGTTTACCTGCCGTCGCTAACAACCCCTGATAAGTCTCACATTTTGCCACATCAACATTAACTTCAACGTAATTACCATAATTATAGGATATCTATCAGCCTCTTTCAAGTCTTATGAATAGAAACAATTTAGTAATCATAATATTGAACAATAACAACCATAATTATTGGTGTTGCCTCGATTTGGAAATGCGAAAATATTTTGGCATCTTCCGTAGGAAGTGGAAAGAAAAAATGAAGATTTCCTTGTATATGAAAGGACAATTTAGTCCTTTGTGACGGTTCAAGTGCTATGGAAATCCACCCCACTGAATGATTTCGCTTTGAAATTTGCAATGGTACACAAGTCAAGAATGGCCTTCCTGCTATCATGTGGAACATAATTGAGGCCGTACGATTTGGGGTAGATTTACAAGAAACGCGTTCTAACCTCTCCCAAAGGCGAGAGAAAACACTCAGAAAAAAGTATGCGTTGAATGTGCGAGTAGAATTGTTATTCTATATAATTTTTGTAACAGAACATTTTCCTCTTCCCATTCTTAGACGGCGACAAGAACAGACATTCTTTTCCATTATGCACCGCCCACAGAAAATAATATAGAGTGCTTCGTCATTCTTCTTCTCCAATTCGTCTACGTCATGTTTCGGCTGCAGTTCAAAACCCAACGCCCTGTTCTTCCTGCTGCATCGTTTGCGTCCATCCGCATAACATGACCCAGCCAACTTAACGCTGTATTTTGATGCGCTTGACCGCGTCGATGTTGGCATAAATCTCATCGGTCATGCGATGTCAATACTCTCCGTTAACAATGAAATGTCTATATATTTTCTGAAGTATTTTTCTCTTGAAGACTCCCAGAGACTCTTCGCCATACAGTCGGACAGTTGAAACCAATGTCTGGCATAGTTGAAATTTTCTTCGTCGGGAGAACTATGCTTGGCCCATATTAACATCTACCTATACATATTCGCAGCAACACTCTTCTCCTAATCTTCCGACTAGCATCAACAATTTTCTCCACAATCTAGTAGAAAATCGACCATGCCAAAGTTACACAGCGTCTCAAACGAATAGACTCTTGGCTCGCCGGAACTAATAACAAAATTTTGTTCTCGCCCACCAACAGATTCATTTTTGCTGATTCTTTCTTGATGCTTGAGAAGACTGCAGTACATCTCGCAGTTTTACTAGTTTCCGGCTCGCCGGAACAAATAACAAATTTTGTTCTCGCCCACCAACAGATTCATTTTTACTGATTCTTTCTTGATGCTTGAGAAGACTGCAGTACATCTCGCAGTTTTACTTGTTTACTAAACTCTTGGCTCGCCGGAACACATAACAAATTTTGTTCTCGTCTACCAACGGATTCACTTTTGCTGATTCTTTCTTGATGCTTGAGAAGACTGCTGTACATCTCGCAGTTTTACTAGTTTCCGGCTTGCCGGAACAAATAATAAATTTTGTTCTCGCCCACCAACAGATTCATTTTTACTGACATCTCGCAATTTTACTAGTTTACTAAACTCTTGGCTCGCCGGAACAAATAACAAATTTTGTTCCCGGATTAATTTTTGCTGATTCTTTCTTGATGCTTGAGAAGACTGCAGTACATCTCGCAATTCTACCAGTCGCTTATCTGCAGCTTTCCCCGTAATCGTCTCTATCAGCATGTACATCATGTTGACATCATTGGTTAATGCAGCCTTCTCAAACATTGAGAAGGAATCACCAATTTTAGATTTGGCTGAAAACGAGTAAGAAATCTCCGAGTAACGAATCTACTTCTTTGGGACGCTGCATGAACATTGACAATTGCAATTTTGGGGCCATAAATGACTGTTGACATTATCGGTAGAAAACTGTGAGATGTCACCCCAGCCTTCTTAAGCTTGGAAAAAGAGTCATTAAATACAGATTTAGCTGCAAACGAGTAAAAAGTCAAGTTGCAAGTTGCGCTACGTGAATTTTAACTTTTTAGTGGTGGATGTTTTGATCTACCTCTGCTTTACTGTCAATATTCATGATAGCGGTGAGGGATTAGAAGAAGCGTATTGTCTCTAAACGAAAATCCAAGTATATCAGACAAATGTTCTATCGCTCAGCTGTGAAAAAAGTATCTAATTCTATACAGAGGATTTTCGAGAGAATATTTTTCCGTTTCCATCACCATCAACGGATATTATCGATAAAAAGCGGCTCCATTGGCAAGAATAGGTTTGTGCGGATGAATCATAGATAGCTTCAGCATGAGTAGTTTTCGAAGGTAGACTCTATACGCGATGTGCAAGAGGATGACTCTTGGAAAGGCCAAGTCTCTGAGACACTATTAAATATTGTTGCCATGGATTGCAGAGGGAGCGCTTGAAGTTCTTTACTATATGCGCCACTTAAAGGATAAAATAATTCCAGCTAAGAAAATAAGTAAAACATGTGGACGCTAAGTTGAACGCAGCTCGAACCGGAAGAGTTTGGCCGGTTGCGTAGAGATCAGGAGGCATCGGGACTGAGTTCTCGCCTGATCATTTGGTCTAGGACCCCTAGTGGGAGCATCACGCGGGTTGTGGTTGTGCTCGAATGTGGAGTTGCATAGCAGCGGTGGTAAAATAGTCCTCACCTCTGCCAATCGGGATTATGTTCCATACTAGGATATTGTTCCATACTGGCATAATCAATTTGCTGTCTTCTGGCTGCGAAGAAAGGGCTGACAATTGCGGTGGTACCAAAATTGTCAGCCTCTTTTCCCAGATAGTCCAAGTTTTACTTGGCTATCCCAGGGGAGCGTTGGCAATCGCATTGTAATATGCCCAGTGTGTTGCACACCGTAGGTAAGGCCTTCACAGCAAGACTCACGTAAAAACCTCGTAGACTACTTTGAAATAAAACTTTAGCTTTTTGAGGTGTTGAAACTAAGCTTGGGCGGGTGGTCGTGAAAACTCGTTATCTAGCCAAAATGTGTACGCAAACTCTAGTTAAATTTAGACCAAAATCTGTGTCATCTACAACATTTGGCTCTAAATAACATTTTGAATGAGAAATTTCACCTTTCGGAATGAAAAATATGAATATCATACAAAATGGAGGGCAGAGAACTCTATGCAGATGAAGGTTGACTTTAGGAAATTGGTAACAGAGAAACATTTGCCTTTAACAAGGCTTTTCTTACAAAGCGGAGGTATTTTCTTTGGTAGTTTTAGAAAATTCCAAATTAAGACTTGTGAACTACTGGCAGGATATATTCATACTTAACCGCCTTCGCTTTTGAGAACTTTTCGTAAGGGAAGACTGAAAACTATCCTCTTCTTTGAAAATGTATGCCTTGATTGATGTGGAAAACATGAGTGGGGAGACATGAGGAGAAAAGATATTACAATTTCCGGTCTATAAATCCATGTTATTTTTTTTAGCACAAAAAAAAAAAATAATTTAGATGAGTATCGTTTATAGCATCTTGCAGTATTCATAGAGTTCCTAAAAATATGAGTGTTTGAAAAATGTCATCATGATTTTCAAACGGTTTTTATACTGCAACTGATATATTCTTTGTGATTTACTAACTTCTTCTACATTTATTTTTTCCCGAGTGTATGAGAACCCTCCCTCATTGCTTTCAATTATAGTCATTGATTTGAAAAATTCATATAAAATAATGCTAGCATATGATTAGCATGAAAATGTGACGAATTTAAATTAAAAATATTTGTTCATGTTGTGCTTTTTCTCATCTACATTTTATAAAATAAAAATAATTTTGTACACCATCAAAGGGGAGATGTCGCAGGGTGTCAGTATCTGAATCTGCATCAGCCACATCACAAAATGTATCATCAACAAAATCAAAAAAAAAAAAAAAAAGTGTAAGGGTAATCTACTGTATCCGTTTCGGTTTTATGTGGCAATAAGGAATTTGTGTTTTATGTTCCTCAACGCTGCATTGCCATTATTGTGTTATGGTGTTACTCCAGTTCCATCCATTGTCTTTTAGCATTTGCCCTCGAGGAGATAATGTTTTTTAATAGCTTCATCATCTATAACAGCTTTTTTCAGTTGATACTTCTCTACCGCCCTATATGTAATGGCTTTAAAATCCCTACCAGGATGCCAACAAGGATATACAACATATTTTTGTTGTTGCTTCGCTTCTTTAATTCCGTTTTTGTTTGAAATTCTAAGAAACCCGTCATCTTAAGTGAAATGTGAATGAAATGCACTGGCGTCAGACGTCTGCCAGACATAAAATTTTAGAAACCGGACCGCCGCAGGATACGTTTTTTTGTTTTTATTTCATGATGCTTGGCATTACTTTTTGTTAGTCACACTTATGGACCATCTACTCCGATTTGTTTTCATGTGATTCATCCCAAAAAATACTCGTACAAAGAAAAACAATAATAAGAATAATCATAAAGCACAAGACGAAGCAACGAAACGCCAACAGGAAAATGGATGCTGCTGCTACGTGTCCGTGCAAAAGTTGCAGGATTAAATTGATGACAATAGTTTTCCAGGATATCGACAATGGGAGTGATAGTTGTTGTGCCATTATTCCTTTCACCACGCCGACAAGGAAAATTGATGGTGGTGTTGTGACAGGAAGAAAATATTGATAAGAAATTGTTATAGTTGTACCAGTAGTCGTAAATAACCAGGACCAAACAAAGTGATGCCCCCACAAAATGCCCCAAAAATATGTTTGATAGAAAGAACATAAATAATTTATTTGCCATCGAAATCTCTAAGAAAAGGATGAGTCCAAAAGTGCATTTCCAATAAATTTCTTTATGTCATATAGGAATTTAAATGTGTATCCTTTGATGGAAAATAACAGCGCATTGTGACCAATTAAGCAACGAATTAAACTCAACCAATGCCAAACATCGAAACGAAAATAAAATTTGCAATTTTTTGCCATTATTTGGATTATCTAGAGATTCCAACAGAAAAGTCTGAATTCTGCATAGTTTGTGCAGCCAAGAACCACATGGCCACATGGTCGGAATAGTGAATTCCGAACAGTGAATTATATAACTTCATCAATTGTGAAGAAGTTATATAATAAAACTGGAAAGACTGATCTCAGACACTTTATTTATTTCTCTGTAATATTTCAGCAAGTTCCAAAAATGATTATGCCAAAAATTTGGGACAACAAATTAAGCCACAATTTTAACTCAAAAAATGCCTTGACCTATAAACAGCATATATGAAATGTAGTTTTCAAAGATTTGTGACAAATGAATTTTGTTCCAAATTGTTTTGAAACTAAGAATCAACTAACGCAGATGTCGTTTTTATGTCACAAACATTGAATCGAATAGAGACAAAAATAGTTTGTAACCTTTTTTGTTGTTTCAGTGAAAATTGTCCTTGAATATTTTGGAACATTAAAAAAAGCAAGGAATGAAATTTAAATTAGGCTACACTTCACAAACGGAATGTAGAAAATCTTATTTTCAAACATTTTCGATAAACAAATTATGTCCCAAAATTTTTGGGACAGAAAATAATGCTCACGTAAAATATTTTCCGCACAAATTTTCACAAATAAAATTTTTATTTTCTAAACATTAAGTTAAAAGTTAGAACAGAAAGTTTTCCCAACTTTCAGGTACTCGGTTATTTATTGCAAGAATTTTGTTTAAGGATCTGTCTCCAGTTATTGTCATGTTTATCGGATTCATTGTTGGTTTAAGGTTTAAGTATGCAGAAGAAATTTGTCGACTGCTGTTAGTACTCGTACTAAGAGCAATTTTTCTATCTATTATGAATACGACAATTCAAACGAAGGAGAGCAAATGCACGAGCGTCCACTTACAAGCTACGTCACAACTTAAAGCTCATGAGTAGTTGTAAGTCAAGATCCTTCAGAGAGAGCGGGAGGGTATTTGAAATAAAACTTTATTTTAATGAGTTTCCGTACTTGTGCGACTTCTTAAAATTTTCATCGTAAAAATTTCATTGAAGTTGTTTAGTGATTTTTTAGGTTGGCGACTTTTCGAACATTTTTTAGTTCCATTTGGAGAAAGGATGTCACATTACCTCGACGATCTCAGAAATCTTAAAAAATTAAAGTAAATTTTGCGATCGGAAGCTCCACTTCCAACACATTTTCCTTTCACTATTATATCTTAAATACCTTAGAGAAGCAGTTCTGTTTTAACGGCATTTCCCAAACGTTGGACTCGATCCATTAGGTGGGTTGCATATGAGCGGCCTTTTACTCTTGCGGGGAGAATATGAGCGAGTAGAAATCCACACCCACGGCCACATTCATGTTCACAGGCACTATGACTTCGCCCAAATGTGAGCGAAAGTTTTCATTTATGATATACTTCTCATAATTTCGCGAGCAGGTACGCGTTTCTGCTCGCGTTTTGGAGAGCACTCGCGAGCAGTGAGCTCATGTTTACTAGATCTGCTTCGGACAGAAAAATTGGTTGGCCGACTGGATCTCTGTTTTTGAATACATTCCCCTGTTACTTTCAGGGACCCCCGGACATTTTTGTGAAATTTATATTAGAGAAAAGATCTCCCATACGTTAAAATGATATGGAATGTGTGGGTGGCATGTGGTTTCAACAAGACGGCGCCACATGTCATACAGCCAGAGAAACAATTCAACTGCTGCATCAGCCATTTCCCGGTCCTGTTATTTCGCGTTTTGGAGACCAAAATTGGCCGCCTAGATCGGCCGATTTAACACCATTAGACTTTTACGCGAGTAAGTCGACGACAACTCAAGTCTTAAAAGAGGAAATTGGACGCTGCATTAATTAAATACCGCAGTATTTATGCAAAACGGTCATTGAAAAATTCATTAAAAGATCGCGTGTGTGCCAGCAAAGCCGTGGTGGCCTTCTTTCCGATGTGTTGTTCCATACATAACCTCATTCTGTCTACTTTACGATGTTATAAAGTTTCACGATTTTTTTTTAAATATCTGCGTTTCATTTAAAATTTAAATCTTGCGTTCTTGTTGGGACACCCTTTACATGTTATCTCGTTTTGAAAATATTTCCAATCTGCAAGTTTTGTTGATTTCCATATGTTCCAAAATTTTGTGGCAGCCTGATTTTGACATATTTTATAGCTCTTTCTGCGGGATGTGAATGGGAACATAATATTTGATTGTCATTTTTGAGAGATTTCCAAGAATGTTGCACACAAAAATGCCAACGAAATCTAATTCTAAAGTTATTTAAATTGCTTTTAAACTTGTTTGCAGAAACCTTGAAAATATATCAATTTATCATAAAAACGTTATGTCGAAGATCAATTCTAGCAATTTTTGTTGTACAATCGATATATATTCTGCAACGAGTGGGAGAAAACTGCATTTGAATCGAACACTTATTCCTCAAGTTTATGCCATCTTGTCATTTTTATTTGCTACTTTTAAGTTATCTACAACAATAATATTGACTGTACTATAATAAAAACTTTCGCTGTTATGTAGACTAAATTCAGCCGAAGTTTTTTGTTAATCGAATGAATATTAAACTAGCCTACATGAAACACACAGACACATATTAATTTGTTTGTAAAAAAATAAAAATCCTTATCAAACTTCATTTTGTAAAGCATTATGTTACATTTTCTTTGTGTTTGCTTGTAATTTTACAACATTTTCGGCGGCAGATTCTCTCAAATTAACTTTATCAACACGCTTCCTTGAGCTACTATGTATTATGTGAAACAAACATCAGGCACATGTTCAGAACAAATGAGAGAAGAAACTCCCACCCTGACAACTTTTGTGGCCCGGAAAATAAGAGGAGCTGTTAGTAGAAAGGAAACAAAAGGTAATAACTTTGTTGTTCCAAAGTAAGCAAAAAAAAAAAAAAAAAAAGAAAAGGAAAAAACACACACATGTGTTAAACTCATAAACTTTTTTCACATCTCTACTTAGAGACGGCGGCTGTTGGCATTTACAATGTTTATTGACTTTGCAACAGAGTCCCCACCGCCAATACTGTAGCGATAATTTTCGCGTTGGATATGCGAGTGTTGCGTATTTTTTCAACCGCTGTTTTCTTACAAGAAAAACGCCTACGATAACGAAGTAAAAAAGCTATTAAAATACTGAAGGCACACGTTTGTCTGCCGTTCCAAACTCCCTCCTACAAATCTGCTGATGCAGTCTATTAGCAAATAACATTAGAGTGAAAATTTGACATCATTTTCGGACGTGCTGAGGAGGCGTCTGAGGGACGGATTTGAGTGAATAGAGGAAAACATCAAATTTCCTGCGGCAGTTTAGCAACTTTACGCATATTGATGCGTTTTGTTTAGGTCTACACTTGAGAGTTCTCTTATGGTGATTTGTTTTTTGGTGGTAAATTACGAGCTAAAAATAAATTTTCTCCAAATCTTTGTTTTGTTGTGTTGTTTTGCTTCACGTAAATTACTTTATTAAGCCTCGAAGGCTTCAATTTGCAAAATGATATTGAACAAAACTGAAGTCACATCTTGTGAAGCCCTCTTAAATACAAGGAGAATGGCAAATGTGTGAAATTGAGTATAAATTTAATTCGCGCCCGGACACGAAAAGCCACTTTAGAAGCAACAAATTACATTTCTGGGTGGAGAGATGACTGGGGAGGGTTTTTTAAATGGTCCTAACTGAAACTCATAAAAATAGCATTTAAAGAAAATATTACGCCCTGAAAACTAATGACAAAATATGAGGCAAAAAGACGCAGGCAATTAAGATGACTGATGTAATGGCCATTTGGGTAACAACATTACGCAATATTTCACTCAAAGTAGGAAAAGAATTTACAATGTAAATCTCTTTTATAAAACACATTGTCATTTTTCATACGTTAAAATATGATATGAGAAATAAAATCATCTAAATGCATCAAATTTCGAAATGTAAAGCAATTTTTGATACATTTCGGAATGTCCCAAAATATTGGAGCGATCTATAGTTTAATGTTTGGTATAAAATGGGTAATTATTTGTATACTCTTTGACAGGAATCTTATATTTAGTCTACAGCCAACTGAATTTTATAATTTTTATGCAGTTAAGGTTGTCCCAAAATTTTGGGACAAACGTTTTAAATTATGCATTTCTAATACCACTTTGAACACGTGCGTAATGACGAAATGCCAAGAAAATAACAAAATCCTACTAATTTAAATACCTATCCATGTTCAGATGTTTTTAAGACAGATCCTAAATTTGGGACAAATTGTTTATAGTAAATATTTTTTGTAAGAAAGTAAACATTTACCTTAGTTTTACTCTACTGAAATGCTCATTATTATAAGAGTTAACTTAAACCTACAGTCTGGAACCATATCAAGTTGTCTCAAAATCTTGGGACGCCATTTTGTCGCAATTTTGAAGCATAAAGCATTTAGTTTTTATCTGCCTTCGCATTAAATAAAAATTTCTTTTGGGAAAATTAAAGACCTTAATTTTTTGATTAATTAGTGACTGTCCTAAAAATTTTGGGACAACTAAAGGTTTAGCTTTTTGGTAAGAAATGGCTCGATATTATTTTTCATACATCTAAGGAATTTGTAGCACACTCATATCAACTCCATAATGTTTGGATAATTTTAAAACTGTCCCAATATTTTGGAACAACTGATACATTGTTGATTAGGCAATTATTACAATTATTAGAAAAGGTACTTACGTTAATGTTTATATCCTTTTGAAAAACTGTCCAACAAGAAGTTTTACATTATTTTGAACGTCGCTTTGACTGGACTAACTCCATTTCAGGTTCTGATATAATACTTTCATGAATCTTCCCACATTTTGGGCATGTGGTATATGAACACTCTTTTTAGAATATGCACGTAAACCTTATTTTTCATCTTCTATATTGTTGCAATTTTCTAGGAAACAATGCAAATCTGTATTCGAGGTTTGTCCCGAAATTTTGGGGAAAGCTGTTTTTTCACCTTTTAAATACAAAATACAGTTTTTATCTCGAAAAATGTAAATTTATAACTTTATGCCATATTTAAGAATGTCCCAAAATTTTTGGGACAACTAGAAGTTTTGATTTTAGCTGTAAATTGGTTGGATTTTTTTGTAGCTAAGGATATGATATCTATAGCGCAAACATATATATAAGAACGATTTTAAATCGATTCTCCTTACTAGAATGATTATGGTCAATTTTACCAACAAAAGAAATTCGGCTAAATTTTCCTAAGGGGACGATTTTTATCGATTCTCTTTAGTAGAACGATTTTGGTCAATTCCACCAACTAAACGATTTCGGGTGATTTTTCTCAATAGAACCAAATCGGTCGATTGATCACAACAGAGTAACTTTTAATGATACTTTCCAAACGTACAAACAAAATGATTCGATTCTCTCCAACAGAATGACTTTAATCGATTCTTATCAACAGATCAATTTCGACCAATTAATAGAACGATTTTGGTAATTTTTTTCCAACAGAAAGGGTAAGAAGACTAGAAAAGTTTTATTTTAGTACTCTGTATGGATTAATTTCGACCAGTTTTAGTTATAGTAGCAGCTATTGGCTCCTGATTTTGGGGAACTCTCTTATAGTGAACACGAATACTGAATTAGATTTTTCAGAGCGGAAGTCGCTTTAATTTTCAATTTCATATTTTAATTTCTGCAATCTGAAAAGTTCTCTTATTTCCCAAAGACCGGCTTCGGTTTAAAGGTGAACACGAAATTAAGTATGTATGATCTTTCTTATACACTTACGGGTATTAAAAAAAAACAACTATTTTCATCTTTGTGGAATTTGAAATTAATATTTTACAAATAAATTAGGTCTTAATGTAAATGCTTATAATTTCACAAACTATAGAAGATACGAAAATCAGCGGATGTTATTTATTAATAATTTGTAACCGATTTTGGCATCATAAACTGAGTTAACAACAATAAAAAGTATTATATTATATTATATTATATTATATTAGATAATATATTAACATTCAAGATATCCCTCAAACGAAAAATTACCAAAATTCGTCAGTTATTCCGCCGCACCAAAAAACTGATTTTCTTGTGTTAATATTTACAATAAGATTTACCATTTACAAGAACTAATAATTATTCACAATAATCTTGCATATCTAAAATTTTTGGAGAAAGACTAAAGATTAGTATTGTCAAGCATTCGCCAAAATATTTCCAAATATTTCAGTAAAACCAAAAACGTTTATCTCTCATTTCATTATAATATTCCGAGCAGACTCCATTTACTTCGTTTTTAGTCATTGTCATTGATGACAATGGAAAGAAATTTGGATCGTATACGTTGTGTTATAGTGTTTTTTGCAACTCGTACGTGTATCTCATCTCTTGAAGTTGACGAGCGCCACCTACAGCACATTTTTTGTGGTAGTTCCTATTCTTTCTCTATAAACACCCTATGAACACTAATGTCACAAGGCAAGGTCATAGCAAGAACATTGGTCATGGGGGTTCAAAAAAATTTTTTTTGTTGCATTATAATCTACAGAAATTTATCATAATCGGTTTAGATAAGTCCAACCGACTGCATTTAATAGTTCGAAAATATTTTGGAAACTGGATCATACACCCTCTACTTATGGCATGGTCAGATGCCACCTACAAAGTGTTAGTTTTACTAAATCAGAAAGAAAGAATGTACTTGTCAATACGTTAGTATAATCGCAAGCCCGCACATTTGTGCAAATTTCAAATTGCGATCTAGCAAAAAGTTGCACTCCCCTTTTTCCATCTGGCTTCTGGATGTCATTCCCCATCACAGGTTATTAAACTCTATAAGCTTTTGATTTCACTCATATCTACAGTGAAAGCACTTTAATAGGGAATCCATTCACTACAGCATTCTCGGCAACATCTTTTACACATTTGCCCTCATTTCCTGCTATTTACTGGCATTAATCTGTGAAAAGCATCATAGAAGATATATAAGTGGGGAGAAAGAACAAGGAAGAACACAGAAAGGGAAATAAAAATCAATTGAAAAGAAAACGTTTCCTTTTTATTCACTTTTATGCATTTTCTATGTTTACTGTAATGGTTTGTGTAAAACCTCAATTCTTATACAGAGAGATTTATGTCTGGTATTGCTTTTTTTTGTCTTCGTCTATCCTATTTAGAAAACGATTTCCTGGGCCAAGCCCGCAGGGGAAGCCACAGCGTTGGCAATGGGTAGTATTTGTGTCAATTCAAACAATAGATTTAACTCGATTTTATTAAACTTTATTGTATATGAGCCCGTGCAGCTCTGATGGATGCTCTTATATGACAGCGTATTTTGTCCTCAGATTCTTCCACCTCCTCCTCATCCATTTCCTCGATCGCATCATCACCGTTTCCATGCATGGCAACTTGTCTATGACCATAGAACATAGTCAATCATTTCCGGTATGGTCGCATTTTTTCATATTTGTAGCTATGTATATATTCTTGGTCCCTTTTCATTATTGCGTTTTTACAATTTTGAATGAACTTAATAACACCCTTCGAATGTTGTAAGCAAGCAACCAACCCCCTTTGATAGAAAATCAATTCCAAAAATGTATCAAAGAAATTTTTCAATTATCTCCCATTAGGGCCAGAGGGTGATATTTGTGTCTTCGCCCTAACTTACTTAAAGTGGTGGATACGTCTACGATACGCAATCTATGCGTCATCACCCTTCAATGAAAGAAATGTTAATTGTCTCCATGGTATTGACATCTACTGATTTCGATTTGAGCAATCTCATCGTCGTCATTACCCTCATAAAATCTTTAACAAACATTTTATCGAAGCTTGAAATTTTACATTGGAAATTTTATACTTTGGAAAAAAACTTATATATAGTTCCACATGTTTTTGGACAAATTCATAAAGAAATTCAATCAAAAAGCAGTAATCCTTTGAATGGGAATAAGGATCGAAATGTAAATATCTACACTTTAGATAATTTTTCTATAGTTATTTTAGAAACAGATTTGGAAAAATGTGCAATACTTTTCTAACTAAAACGCAGTACAAAATAAATTGTCCCAAAAATTTGGGACGAAAATTATATAATGATAGAAATGTATGCCTTAAAAACTCTATTGTCAAGCTTTATAAAAATTTTTAGTATAATATCATTATTATTTTTAGTATAATATCATTTTTCCAAAAACTTAGCAAAATATCTTGTCACAAAAATTTGGGACATGCAAAGATTTTTTTTATTCCGCCATAAATTTATCTATGACAATTTTTATAGAAATGCAAACGTTTGAGGACTTTTGAACGACAGACTCCGAGCACAAAATGTCCCAAAATTTGGGGAGCGCAAATTTTTTATTTCGTACAAAAATTTATTTAATTATGACAATTTTTATAGAACTACAAACGTTTGAGGACTTTTAAATCAGAGACACAGAACAGAGCACAAAATGTCCCAAAATTTGGAGCACGCAAACAAATTTTTTATTTCGGCTATAAATTAATTTAATTAAATTTTTTGAATTATGACAATTTTTACAGCAAAACAAATGTTTGACAACATTTTGATGAGAGACTCAGAGCACAAAATGTCGCAAAATTTTGTGCGTGCAAACCTTTTTTTTTTTTTTTAACTAAACTTATTTATGAGAATCTTTAGAACAACACAAAAATTTCACGAATTTTGAATAACAGACTCGGAGCACAAAATGTCCCAAAATTTTAGAAAATAATAAAGTTTAATTAACTTAATTAAACTCATATGTTAACAACTACTCAAATGTAAAGTTACAATTATATGTATTTTATGTATGCAGAATTTTGTAACTTATGAAATCTAAAAAATAGATTGTCCCAAATAATTTGGGACAATGTCTATGTTGATGGTATCATTAAATATAAACTTAAATTTTACAAACAATGTAAAAAACCATTCCTTTTTTGCATAGACTAAAAAAGTGTGTCAAATTTTTGGGACATAAACCTATATAAATGAAACCATAACAATAAACAATTTTATTTTTCGGGGAATTTTTTTTGAAAAGCTCGCAAATAGATACATTGTCCCAAAAATGACGCGATATCAATTTCATATACATACATATAATGTGAACTTTTCTTTTAGAAAATACTGTTCTCAGGACAACTTTCGATGTAGAAAATATTGTCCTTAAGGCAACTTTTCATTTAAAAATTATTGACCTTAAAACAACTTTTCAAACCCTTCAGAGACATTGCCCCAAAACTGTTGAGATAAAATTTCTTGCGTATTATGTCCATTTTAAGTGAGGAGTTTCAGTTAAACTAAAATCCTTACAAATTTCTGTAATTTTTCTTACAAAGGCACTGAATTATTTTCATATCAACAATTTGGGACAGGTAAATAACTAATATTTTAAAAGCAAAATAAGAAGAAAAAATTTAATACATATATGTACATTCGTTGTAGGGCATGAAACATAGTCGTTTTACAGTTTCTCGATTTTCAAAAATTCTTAATTCTTAACTTAACTAAATTCGTCAGCTATTGGGGCACCCCCTTTTGCCCGGAAGTTTTGTCTTAAAATTTCCAGCTTCATTCCATTATAAAAAGAAATCCAACAAATTATTTTCGTTACAAATTTTTGGGACAATATGTTTAAGTGGTTTTGCATCATATAATTTAGCAAAATGTCACATCTTTATCCCGTTATCTTCATATTATGGATGTTTCTAAAATGAATGTATTGCTAAATTTGAAGCCGCCAACACTTTATTTACTGAATCAGCTCCCTTTGAAAGTTCGTCTTCTCTGCTCCGTCTCTTCCTGCAACCTTAAAACTTTACCATCATTCTTATAATTTATGATAGTCTCACAAAAATTCTGATCATTTTCTACTTCGAAAAGACATTTATTTCATGTTCATTTTCTCATTATTTTCGTTAGTCGAAGAACAGCAACAAGAAAAAAAAAACAAATGTTCATTAAAAATTCCTACATAATCTTACCTTTTGCAAAAGCGTGACGAATTTTAAATGTTCTACAGCCCCCTCGTCTGCCCGCACCTCTAACTTGTCCTAGCATATTCCCTTTTCTATTCATTTCATATTTTTGTCTTTTTCGCGTTTATTGTCTTTAAGAAAAAAATACAACAAAAGTGGAAAATTTGCATATTTTAACCACTTTTTCGTGAAGAAGAAGCAGAAACTTGAACATGACGGCAAAGGAAAGCCAAAAGAGAAAGACAGCCCCCACGAAGTGGTGGGTGGGTGTACTTTACTTTTCATTGTATTGATATATCTAAGAGTTGGTCGTGTCTAAGCCTAAGAAAACAACGACAGACAAGCGTGGCGAGACAGACTAACGAACGGACAGACAATCCCTTTGCCTTCGTGACGACTGCGGTTGTGCGGTGTAATGCTCCACCGATGTTTGTAAGACTTTATTATTTACTTTATTAACAACTTTTAGCAGGAATTTGACTGTGTCTGTTGATGTGATTTGAATACAGAACAGGCATTGAGGTACACTGCCTTCCCTACATTGGCAGAATTGCAATGAAAATTCTGTTGATGCCGCACAATGTGAGTGTAATAAAAAGTCCTTAAAATAGATGAAAATTATCACCATATAGGTACAGTATGTATTAAACGTATGAATCTGGAAATAATAATGTGTCTTAAGAGATTTGGTGGTATATATCGGGTAAGAGGACTCATGAATATTCATGAAATGTGATGAGATGTGTGGTTACAAACTCCTTGGGAGTATACAATATCGAAATCTACAAGCGATGCTTGGTCTAGATTTCATAATCTCACAATAATTGTCACGGCTACTTCGGTATCAGCAAAACGGTTGTCCCAAAAATTTGTGACAACATTGCTGGACAATTTGTATACCAACACCAGGAGCATTCA
>JAHXMU010000092.1:1692879-1729361 GCA_019455685.1 Philornis downsi | reverse complement strand
GCATTAATTGTCACAGCCACTTCGGTATAATCATAACGGTTGTCCCAAAAATTTGTGACAAAATTGCTGGACAATTTGTACACCAACACCAGGAGCATTCAACGCCTATATTTCATAATCTTACATTAATTGTCACAGCCACTTCGGTATCATCAAAACAGTTGTCCCAAAAATTTGTCACAACATTCCACTCACAATTTGTACACCAACACCAGGAGTATTCATCGTTTGCATCTCATAATCTCACATTAATTGTCACAGCCACTTCGGTATCATCAAAACAGTTGTCCCAAAAAATCTGTGACAACATTGCTGGACAATTTGTACACCAACACCAGGAGTATTCGTTAACTAAATTTAATACTTAAATCACAGTCATATTTTATATATGTACATCGTCGTAGGATGTGGGATGGTCGTATTGCAGTGTCCAGAGCTAAACTAAATTTCCTAGCATATCATGAGTGCTTCCCAAAGACATAGTTTGGGATGTATTTACTCGACTTGCCGATTACACTCGCTGTATGCGGGATTGAACCGGCGATCATGCGCCACAGTCGATCACCACTGACAATATAGCACCTTAAATTGCTAAAATAAATAATCACGAAACAAACACGAAAGTGCTCATATCCGGGAAAAGAAGAAACGAATTGCGCAAATAACCAATTTTTCCAATTTCTAAATAGTTTGGGAAAAAAGTTACTACGCATATGGCGTCAAAGGTATTCAATAAGTCACTGTACAAAATACTGTCCGCATTTCCAAAACGGACATCATAGTCATGAAAATAACTACATTTTGGCTCAAATGCAACGCCTTTCAACAATTGTCTTCAACAAACGACCCGATGCAGCTGAAATGAAAAAAAAAATCGCTCAAATACAACTTATTCCACATTTATGGAAAAATCGCCCGTAATAACCAACCGCTTAAATAACCAACTTTTACAATTTATAAATGGTTTGGGAAAAATACTACTCCTTGTATGGTGTCAAAGATAATCAGAAAGTCACTGTATAAAAAATCGCTAAAATACAAAAGTATTCACGTCTTCAAAACAGACGGGCTAGTCCCGAAAATCACTATATTTTGGCTCAAAAGCAGAGCCTTTCACCAGTTATCTTCAACAAACTACCCGATGCAGCTGAAATGAAAAAAAATTGCTCAAATACAACTTATCCTGCTAAATAACTAAATGTTCGAATTTCTAAGGGGTTTGGTGAATAAGAATACTCCTCATACGGTGTGAAAAATATTCAAAAACTCATTACTTAAAAAAATCGCTACAACTCTCTGGAACGGACATCCTTGTCACGAAAATAACTACACTTTGGCTCTACTACTAAAAAAAAAAATCGCTTAAACTCAACTTACACTATATACTGGAACAAAACTCCGATAACGTAAATTTTCAAATTTCTAGGGGGTTTGAGAAACAGGGTACTCGTTATATGTTACATATATGCCTCTGTACTCTGGATAGTAACAGATTCTGAATGTTTACTACTAACGTATTACCTTAAATAGCTAAATTGAACAATTCACTAGATATGAATCGGCCCAAAGGATTGCATCTTATAATATTGTTGGCTCCGATCATCTTGATTATTGCGGTCCCAAAAACTAGCCGACCTAACAAAGAAGACACAATTTTCTTTGCTTTTCAACATAATCTCCGTTTAGATCGATACACTTTTCCAGCTACATCTAACCTGTTTGTACTAAGAAGTGTCAAACTCCTTAAAATATCCATCAACCGGAAATCATTTACCACCGAGACATTTTTTCCAGTTCGAAAATAGAAAATAATCCGAGGGAGCTAAATCTGGTGAATAAGGTACATTATGAAGCAATTTGAAATTTAATTTATTCACTGGATTTAATTTATGAACTGGAGCATTGTCTAGATGAAAGGACACTTTCTTTTCGCCACATGCGGCTCTTTTTCCATAATTTAATCACCTAAACGCTACAATTAAATTAAATATCCGCGATTGACGGTTCTTCCTTTCTTACGTGGGTATACCAAAAAACATACGCTATGACCTTGTCTGCAGATGGAACCGTCATCGCCTTTTTTGACACGATTCTCCTACTCCTGTTCATTGCTTTGACTCTTCCTTTGTCAAAAGCGTGAGGTGGTGGACCTATATTTGTTTCATCCATGGTTATAAACCGACGCAAAAATTCGGCTCTATTGCGGTGAAACATCGCCAAACACTCTACTGAAACATCGACGCTGTTTTTGGTCTATTGAAAGCAAGCGCGGCACCCATCTTGCGCACAGCTTTCTCATCTCCAAATCTTCGGTCAATATACGAGGTATAGCACTTTTTCAAATGCCTATCATTTCAGCTAGCTCACGCACCTTCAGCCGAGGATCATCCGATACGATTTTGTGGATTTTCTTAACCAGGTCTGGTGAGGACATCTCAATTGGTTGACTATGACTTTAAATTCTGCTACCCAACATTTTACAGTCGTAAACGAAGGAGCGAAGGGGCGAACTCTCCCAGAGTAAAATCTAGCTCGACTTTAATATTGGTTAGACTGAGACCTTTCAAATGGAAATATTGAATTACATGATGGTGACCAATTTTTTCCATGTTTACAAATTCACTGAGATCGTTTTTCTTTTAATGGCTTAAATAAAAATACTAAACAATGTGGCGCTTTGAAATTGGAAACGTATATTTTACAAGGTTGTTACTTTTCACCAAAACAATTTATTTTCAAACTACTGGCACCATCTATACATTAGTTCTCAAATTATGTTTGGAAATTTCCTGCAAACTATATATAACATCTAGAAATTCTGATGTTAAATCGCTTTGAATGTGAGAATTTCTCCTCATTTTCCGCATGGAGATGCGAATATGATAGTTATTTTGAAACCAAACAAAAACGATTTGTTAATACAAATCGACGCCTAGCATTAACGTAGATAAATCAGGATTCCGTGATAATGGTCGTTCGACGCAGTCAGGATATGTATTTAAAGTGTGTTAGTTATCACACAGTTTGCAACAAACTATTTGTTATGAAATGTCAATGCCTATCATTAACGTAGACAAATTAGGATTCTGTGATGATGGTCCTTCGAGCTCAGTTTTTTATTATAACAACATTTTCTTAGCCTTCTGATTGTGCTTGAAATCTGTTAGTTATCGCACAGTTTTCAACAAACTCTTCATTATGAACTGTCAATTATTTTAAAATTACCATTCTTTTTTTCTTTTTTTTTTTTTGCTTACAAACTTTGTTTTTTAATTAGTTACGGAAGCCGCTATCACCCCCGGTGACTAATTAGACATTTGGTTGCACTGCTATTTTATTCTGTTTAATTTCACAATTTCCTTTACACGTCCCTCCATGTTCTGATCTACAAGTGCAATTACGGCAGTTCTCTTTTAAAATCTATCAAATACGAGTATGTCTTGTTTTTGTAATTTAATGCCTAACATTGAAGCAGTTAAATCAATAGTCGAATATGGTCCTTCGAGCCTACTTTTTATAACCTATAAATATTTTCTCACATAAACTTCCAACATCTGGATTTTGTTTATTTTTTGGTTTTAAATTATTTCATTAATTAGTTATTTGTCACACAGTTTTGGACAGACAATTCATTATAAAATGCCAATGTTTGTAAAATTACAATTCAGTTTTCCTGCTGATTCTCTGATTCTCTCCTCACTACTTGGAGAAGACACTGTAGGTACCCCAGTGACTCATTATCGTTACCATAGTTAGACATTCGATTACTTTGCCATTTTATATAGTAGAATTTTACAATGAATTCCCTCAACACATCCCTGTATACTCCGTGACGACCAGCGATGTGCAGTAGCTGGCGAAAGACGTGACATAATAAAAAATTCCAATCACGTTTTAAAGTCTCGCAAGTTCTGTGTCTGTTTTTAAGACTTGACCAAGTATTCAATAAATGGTGACACCATCACAAAAAAAACTTAAAATGTTCATTTAGTGTTTAAAAGAGTTTTGGTTTTGGTTTCTTTAGTAAAATGTCATTTGTCATTGTTGTTTATAATTAATAATTTTTCACCATTGCAGCTCCCCTCCATTCGATTTATTAATAATAATGCCTATGAGAATAATTTTGCAATTACGCCAGATAACCAACGAACTCACTTACCTTCTACTTTGGCCAAAGCCAACACGGAAATAGTCTGCAGTGCTGGTATGGCCCAGGCCACTAAATGAAAGAGATGTGATTTATTCTCGATGGCCTCATGACCCCATTTCAGTCCGGCCGCCAGGAACCAGGCAAATGCCAAACATGACCACCAGGCAAACGCAGCCATGCAGCAGAAGTATAAGGCCATGAACAATATGGCACAGGCGGTTGATTGCCGATGACCCTAAAAACATGTACAAAACATGAAAAATGCATTAATCACATTGGGAGGTGGCAAAAGTATCTGTGTACTTGGGTAATGGTGGACATCATTTGAAGCCTGCCTAGTCTTACAGGCGGCGGAAAAGGTTCACGACATGCCACCGAATCACCAGCACCTAAACCGGCCACGTAGGCACAGCCGACCACCAAATAGCAAACGGCCAAAAAGACGATGGCCCTTTCCGGGTAGCGGAAACGAGAGGAATCGATGAGAAAGGTGAGAACCTGTAAAAAAAAGAGATTAACAATTAGTAAAATAGCAAAGAATGTCCTCAAATTGAACTAAATTGAAAATTAATTATTAATAATTGATTGTAGATGTTAAATAATGGCACCGGGAGGCTCTAGGAAGGGTTTTGGGACATGTAGCTCAAATTGTGTAGAGGCTTAAACATAGAAAAACATTTTAACATATGTTTGTGCAATTAGACTTTTTTGTACCAAAATGTGGGCAATTTTTAGCATGAGATTTTTGAAACAGAAGCCTGTTGCATCTGAAGACCTTCAATCATTTCTGTAAAGTAAAATTTTAATCCCAAATTACAGCTTTGCTCAAAAGAATTGGGACAATAATTGATAATACATATTTTTTCCTTAAAACTGTCAAGATAAAATTATTTACTATTTGTTCGTAAAATGCTCATAAACCGCAAATCTGTAACTCACATTTAGCAATTCCGCATATCGCATCTTAAAATCCTAAAAATTTGGAAAAAAAAACATTCTTGTCCCAAACACTATGACAGCGATAATTTATTGAACTGTCAATATTTTCCTATAAATTTTAGCTTAAATTCACAATTAATATAAAGAATAAAGAGGTTAATCATTCCATAGATAAAATAAATTTTCAAAAAATTATTTAAAATTGTTTTGGAATAAACAAAATTATGACATTTTTTGCAAGTGTTTAACGTCAACTGATGTGATTAAGACAATCACTATAGTTTTGAAATATTTGTTTAAAAACTGATTGGGAAAACTTTTATAGCAGAAATATATCAGGTCGCAAAAATTTTGGGACATTATATATTTTTTTAACTTTCTAATCTTTTCTTTTTTATATTACCAATTAAAACACATTTTATTAATTTGATGAAATTTTTGTTAAGACTTTAAAAAATGTTAAAAAAAAAATTCAAAAATTCTCAAATATATTGGGACAAAAATATTATTGCTTTGTGCTTACTATCAACATAGTATTGCATAATTCATAAATTTGTTAATAAAATATCCTTGGGCCAAAGTGTGTTAATATTTATTTCTGTCCCAAAAATGTTAGAACAAAATTGTTTTCTTTTTTTTTAATTTGCAGCATTTGTTCTTACATGCATTGATTATCTTCACACCACACATTTCGAAGAGCTGACTATATTGGAAAAATGCTGTCCCAAAAATGTAAAAAACGGTAAATTTTTTTAAAAGTTCAGTAATTTCGCTCGAAATTTCTTTTGAATAACACAATTAGTGAATATGCTATGTAATAAGTGCATTGCCAAAATATGACGTCACAACAATTTTGGGACAATAACACTTTTTGACAAGAATTGAAACAAAAACCTCAGATTTGTAAGGAAATGTTAAAATATAATAGGTTAAATACTAAATGGCCTAAATGAAAATGGTTTAATCTGTAAATAATTGGGTCAAGTTTTTAGAAATTATTCACTTTTCTTGAAAGAAGACAACCCGTTTGGAAATTTTTGCATAGTAAGGTAGTAAATAAGTTCAGTTGAAACGATTATTAGCACAAAAGTGTATTTTAAAAATTAAAAATATCTAATATTTGAAATGTAAAACTATATCCCAAAAAGATTGGGACATGAATTCTTATATAATTACGTATATTTTTTATACCTAAAATGATCAAATATCTCGAGATTTGTGTGAAGTTAATAATGCAAATAAGTTTTGTAAAAGAAATATGCAGAATAAACAGTCCCAAAATTTTGGCAGCGAAATATCATAAAGAAGATCTTTGAATTGTAAGTATTGACAATGTTTTACCTTTATAAAAGCATACTTAGGGTTGGGTCTTATCTTTATCAATTACTCCACTATATATGCAACAACACTGAATTTGGGACAGTGAAAATTTTTGAATAGAACTAAAAGCATCTGGCTTTTAATTAACGAAAATGCAGACTTATGAGAAAATGTTAAGATTTTACAGAACTAACATCTTAAGTTAAAGCAAGGCTTTGTCCCAGAAAAATTGTGACAAGGTTTTGGAAATTACATATCTGGATTTTTTTGTTGTGGGAAGGAAAGTTGTAATAAGGTTCGGTCAGAACAAACTTTTGTTGAAAATAATCGAACATTTTTTGTCCCAAAATTATTGACACAAATATTAAAAAAAAAAATTCAAGTGAAAGTGAAAAACAAGGTTTATAACAAAATATCAAAATTGCAAATACGTAAGGTCTGAAATTTAAAAACAATTGTGTCCCAACAAAGTTAAGACAATATTATCGCCATCATTTACTTAGTTAAACTGACAACTACAAGAGCACTTGCCGCCAAATGGAACTGTAAATAGGTTTTGTAGAAAGATTTAAAAAATAAGTGTCCCAAATATTTTTCAGATAAATCAATTTTTCTGCAGCCACAAAAATTGAAGATGACAGTTTTTACAGGCTTCAAATATATTTGAAGTTGTGAATATATTTCGAACCTATGGGTGATTAAATTAAAATAGAGTCCCGCAATTTCGGCACAAGCCAACTCATTAGGATATGAAATTATGAAAATGAACGTTAAGATCATTATGAAATTACTAAAATCTCACATGTGTAATGTCTAAAATAAGACACTGTGCTTCATTTACTGAGTCTCTTTGCGATTTCAAAGTAAACAGCTGGTGATGATGTCCGCTTTTGTTATCATCTAAGCTGTAATAATAACTGAAAAGAGCTGGCAGGCGCATTCCAAAACCAAAAATACGTCATACTGCTAATCTATTTTCTCTAAATTTAATAACGTAGTAAACACTTCAAAACAGTTGCTATGCAAAATCCTCCATAATAAGTTTTCAAATTTAGGGATTGCTGGCAGCCTCTAGAATAACATTTTCAATTTCTTGCTAACTAAAATTATCTATTTTTGTTTTTTGTTCCTTTTTTGCGTTTCTGTCAAACTCCCTGGACATTAAGTGAATGTAGGCGTTAATTTATGATCAAATGCTAATTAAATATCAAACTGTGACAGCTGTCATAACATCACATGAAAACTCATACATTTTCTTCACCTTCTCCTTCGGTACCCCTTCGATTGTAAAAAAAAAGTTTTCGTTTTGCTTCAGCGTAGTTGGGTAAAAAAGGGAAGAGAAGGGGCAACACCTTCCTCTAGCCGTCACCACTTGATTTCTTATGCATGAAAATAATTTATGAAAACTACGCATTTATGCAAATTTATGAGTTTTTGGTTTCGAGTGTTTTACGTTCTCAAATCGTAATAAAAATCAACTCTAAAGAGGTAACACCCCCTCATAAAATCAGATGCTAAAAACAAAAATTGTCAAGTTTTAAACAAAACGACTTTAGATTTATATAAATACTAAAGAGACAAGAGTTAATTGGATTGATACGAGGCGGGGTAGTACAATTTGGGGTATGTAAAATAGGAACAAGTTTTATAGAAGTAGTTATTTGATCTGCTTTTCTCCCGAGGTGTTCAGCCGCAGAGTTGCATCGCTTATAAAAGTTAACGACAAAAAAATAGTTTTACTGAAGAGTACGAGGGCGGTTCCAAAACTAGCCGACCTAACAGAGAACAGACACAAAAAAATGTGGTAAACAGTTTTTTTTTTTTTTATTTTGCAGCATAATCTCTTTTCAGCAGACTTTATCAGACTCCATCTCTTCAAATCTTTTACCATCGAGCCGTTTTTTTTTAAATTTTGGAAATAGAAAATTGTCCGTAGAAGCAAATAAGGTGCGTGACGAAGCAATTGGAACTGCAATTCGTTAATTGTGGACATCGCAACAATAAATGCGTGAACTGCTGCATTGTCTTGATGAAACAGCATTTTTTTACCAAATGCTGCCTTTTCCCCATAATTTTATCACTTAAATGCTGCAATAAACTAACATAATACTCGCCGTTAATGGTTTTCAATTTATAAACATAATCAATAAAATTATTCAATGCGTATCAATGCGTCTTCGCTTTTCCCCCATTCTAGTTCATTGCTTTGACCGTCCCTTTGTCTCAGATGTGAAGAAGTAGACCCATGTCTCATCCATGGCTATAAATCGGAGCAAAAATTCGGCTTTAATGCGATGAAACATTGCCAAACCAACCAGACTCTACTGTAACATCTTCACGACGCTGTGTTTGCTCTACTGGAAGTAAGCGCGGCAGCCATTTTTCGCATAACTTTCTCATCTTCAAATCTTTGGTCAATATATGATGTAGAACACTTTATGAAATGCCTATCATTTCAGCTAGTTCACGCACCAGCCAGCTTCTGCCTATACCATTTTGTAGATTTTCTGACGTAAACATCTTAGTTGGTCGACCATTATGGTATTTGTTTCTTCAGCGCGTACGGCCTCGTTTAAAATCTGCTACCCAATATTTTACAGTCGTAAACGAATAAGCAAACTCGCTTAGAATAGAATCTAGCTCGGCTTTAATATTGATTGGACTGAGACCTTTCAAATGGAAATATTGAATTACATGACGGTGATTAATTTTTTTCATGTTTACAAATTCACTGAGGTCGTTTACTTTTGATGGCTCAAATAAAAGTACTAAACAACATGACGTCTTGAAACTTAAAACATATGTTTTATGTTAAAATAACTTTCATCAAAATAACTTTTTTCAAACCACTAGCACCATCTATACGTCACGTCAGCTTGTTTTGCGACCGCCCTCATATTTCCATTTTTTTCTCATTAAGCTACCGACATCTTTGGGGACGTCATCGCTAAAGATATTTCGGTATATGTGTTTCTGAGGCGAATTTTTGATCTATCTCTATCCCTATTCGGTGTTCTGATCCGGCGCCCAGAAGGGAAATAATTGTTCGTTGTAAAATATAAATAATTATATTTAGATTCAATGTTTCCTTCCAGTGGTTCTTAGAGGTTGAGCTGAAAAAAAGGTGAAAACGGAAAAAAAGAGCTTTATCAGGCACGCTTTTCCCGCTTTTCAGTCAATTCCTATGGCACCTTAGGGAGATTTCTGGCAACGATCTTTCCCACGTAATGTTTGTAAAACTAAAGTAGTTTCCATGACGGTTCAAATCTGAAATTTAGAGGTCCTTAAGGCAGTTCCGATTTGATCAATTTCGAATTTGTAGTTATGACTATGATAGCAAAGAAAAATATACGACAGCTGCCCTGGCTACGACGTTAAAATAGCTCTATATTTGAATTCCAAGTAGGTAGAGAGAAAAACTTCTCTAGACCAGCAATCGGTAAATTTAGTCTGCGTACACCTTCGATACATTCGATAATGGATTCGACAGGTTGCTTTTGCCGCGGTAAAGGTCAGGGTAGTAAACTAATCGCTACTAAGGCAGGTATGTGGTTAAAAAGAAAAACAAACGCGACCAACCAAAAGCTTGACAAAACCGAGATAGCCACAGCCTATTCCATCACATTCCCTGAATTCTACTGGCAGAATCTCTGAGTTCTGGTACAAAAATCGTACTTGAGTAGGAAAAATAGCGCTTATACAAGGTCTGGTAAGCATGCTGCAATGATAGGATGGAATCTGTTGTACACCTGGCAACGTTACAGATAATTGTCTTGGGCGTTGTGGCGGGAATGCTGTAATGAAAAAAAAAGACGTAGATCGTCTTTTCAAATGGAAGAAACGGTTATGAAAGCGCCGTTAGATTTCTGATGTACGTAGATACAGAAAAAAGGGCGATAAGCCAAAATTCTATCAAGATAAGGAGCTTCCTCCTATAAGGACAATGATGCGAATCTAGTTATGGATGCACACTGCACTGCAAATATGAAGAGGACACCTTTATAAGGATGGTGAAGTAGAGCCAGTACGAGATCTTAATAGTAGTATCATGACTTAAGAATAATAAAGCTACTAAAGCTGATGGCCTGGTGGAAGAGCTTCCTAAGTTCTAACCGCGATTTACCTTCAAGAATGCATGACCGATAGTTTGAATTAAAGTGTATTAATCCCTGTTGTTAGAAAAAGCGGTCCTATTTTGTATGAAAACTATTGCGATATCAGTATTTCACCGATATATTATAAGATTTAAAGACTTCCTTAATTGACGAGAATAGATCTTACCATTTCTAAAGGTAAATCTACATCTTATCAGATATTCAATATGAGTACATAATAGCAGTATCGTGACTTAAGAAAAACAGAGCTGCTAGCGCTGACGGACTGCCGGAAGAGCTTTCTAATTCCGATAGAGATCAATTGATAGTCAGCATGTATCAGTTCTAAAATGCGATTTACCTCCAAGAATTCATGATCGGTAATTTGAATCAAAGTCATCTAAATTCTGCAGTCAAAAAATAAGTCACAGAGTGTGTACAACGTATCACAATACAAGTATTTTAACGATATATTATAAGATATTATAGTCTAATTTAACTGCAGCTATTGGATTTTATCAAAGTATCTTTAAAGCTGGTAAATCTTCAATTGACCAAATATTCATACTAGGCAAACACTGGAGAAGACCCAAAAATGATTGACACAAAACACATTTCCGTCGACTGCCTTCGACTGTCCATGAAAGAAAATACATTGTGAAGAATATGAAATTTACATAAATTTTCGTTTAATCAATTTTTTTCATTATTTTGTTTTATTGCATAGAAAATTCAATTATATTTTATATAACTAATTGGTTTTGAAGATGATAGACCACGAATGACCTCCATGCTGATGCACGTGCAGGATTGGAGTCGTGATATTTTAATGGACTGCTTCAATTCAGTCAAATTCGTTGGTTTCGTTTTGTATACCTCTTGCTTGATTTAACCCCATAAGAAAAACTCTAGTGCAGTCAGGTCTAGCGATCTTGGGAGCCAGTGGAATGGAATGGAGTTCCTGAATATTAATTTGGTTAGGGATTTTCGTTGGGGCTCCTCTATGTGCTATGGTTGTGCTGGAGCGAAATGATGTTGAAACGGATACGTCTTCTGGGTAAAAAAAAAAACTCCTTCAACATCTTTAAATATAACGCAACCCTATATTTTCATTTCGTTTTGGACTTTTTTATCACTTCGTTTAAAACTCAAGCTTTATGTTGCAATTAACGTTCACATTTAAATGGAAATATCAAATGGCATTAAAACAATAAAAATCAATTTAATATAAAGTTGGTAAAATGTTGACTCGTAAATCCATAAAAATGTTTAAGCCTCTTTTGCTTTTTGTAAACGGCGACAACAATGGGAGATACTTCAACACCAATCAATCGCTCGAGCAACAAATCTGGCTGAGGCATATGGAAATTTAAATATCATAAAGGTGGTGGTCAATCAAATACAAATGAAAATAAAAAATTCTGTACAAAATAAATACGTTGTTTTTATCTGTTTAAAAACAAACCTAATGAAAACAAAATAAAAAACGGTATAAAAAAAAGAATAACTTAAATAATGAATTTCGATTTGAACAGCCATAGAGGAGGTGATTCTCTAAAGGCTTATAGGGCGGGTTTTCTGACACATTTATTTCAAATTATCAACTAAACACCTATCTTTTTTCGCTCTGTTTAAGAGTAAACCCCATTTTTCCTCATTTCACTTGTTTGTTTTCCATTAATTTTTATTTTTTCTTTGTTAAATTCTTACCCGCCTTTTGTTAACTTTTTGTGCTGCCCATCGTTATGTTGGCCATATAATGGAATTTCAAACACACCAGCTAAAATGCAGCCAGTCTTCCTTCTTAACGTGTTGTTTTCTGCTTTTTTGGAGAGCATTTTCAACAAGCTTTTTGTACTCGCCTGGTGGTGGTGGGAGTTTTCAAGTTGATTTTTCGTGTAGATTTTATGGTCATTTCAAGCAACAGCTTAATTTTTTTCTTTGTTTCTTTGCTATGAAGGGAGTTCTTTAGAGTATATCCGAAATACATAACAATTTGTCAAAAAATGTTCAAATGATTGCTCTTTTATTTGTTGGGTTACTTTGTGGAGATAGCCTATCTATCATCATTAGTCACTGGTGGCAGACAAATGGGAAATCATTGTGCAAATGTGAAAAAATTTTGGAATTTTCCTAGAAAATTGCGAACGGAAAGCTTTAATAAAATTCATTATGCTTTAGAGGGCTAGATGAGTGATAGAAATGATGTTCATTATAGGGGACAACAAACATGAAATTGTAATAAATTAAGAGTACAAAAAAGGTGTCAAGAAAACAACCAAAGGCTTAATTTAGAAAACAGAAAAAGAAAAATCGACCAACCTTATTTGCAGCTTATTACGGGAACATTCTTCCCATAATTTATGTTGAACATGGAAAACGACACCAGCTCAGGTTACGAAATTATTGATTTATAGACGAATTTTACCCGAAATGTCAACTTAACGGCTTTTGATTTATAGCATTTTCGAACAAATTATTAAAATGAATATCAATATATAAAATCAATCATTGTCATCTAGAATCAGCTTTGATTTTTTGTTTTAATGCTAAACATATGTATTTATATTAAACCAGTATCGTCACATTTTGCGTGGACGTCGGATTAAGGAATTATTTAAGATATAGTGAATCTCATTAATTATTTAGTAGTGATTCCAAAGCTTAAATTATATTTGAGGATTATTGAGTATTAACTGTTCGAAGTGTTTGTCTGCATTAGCAGATGGGCACCTCTCACAGAATGGTATAAGATACGAAGGCGTTTCCACAACCAGTCGATCTAACAAAGAAGACACGAAAAATAGGGGACACAATTTCTTTGTTTTTCAACATAATCTCCTCCTTCACCTCGATACATTTGTTTCAGCAATATTCAACAGCTTCTACACCCTTTCCATAGTAAGAACTATCGAACTTCTTAAAATACCCCTCAATCGCAGACTCCACCTCTTTATTGTTGGCAAATCCTTTACCATCGAGCCATTTTTTCCTTGTTCGGAAATAAAAAATAGTCCGATGAAGCTAAATCTGGTGAATAAGATGCATGATAAAGCAATTAGAACTTTAATTCATTAATTTAGGCCATCACAATAGGAGATGTGTAAACTGGAGCATTGTCTTGATGAAATAAACCCTTTCTTTACCGCCAAATGTGGCCTTTTTGCCATAAGTTCATCACCTAAATGCTGCAATAAATTAGCATAATATTCGAAGTTCTGAATATAATCAAAAAGAATAATCCTTTGCGCACCCCAATAAACAGTCACCATGACCTTACCTGCAAATGGAACCGTCTTATTCTTCTTTACACACGATTCCCCCATTCCAGTCCACTGCTTTGGCTGTCTCAGGTATCCTTTGTCTCGGATGTGAAGTGGTGGACCCATGACTCATCCATGGTTATGAAACGACGCAAAAATTCGACTGTATCGCGTTGAAACAGTGTCAATCAATCATATTCTACTGAAACATATTCACTACGCTGTTTTTTTGCTGTATTGAAAGCAAGCGCGGCACCCAACTTGCGCACAGCTTTCTCATCTTTAAGTCTTCTTAGCCCATTTTGAAACGCCTATCATTTCAGAGAACTCACGCACACTTAGCCAACGATCATCCAAATACCATTTTGTGAATTTTCTTAACCGTATCTGGCGTTGACGCCTCAATTGATCGACCAATACGGTGTTCGTTTTGGCAACTCGTACGCCCTCGTTTAAACACAGCTACCTAATATTTTACAGCAATAAACGAAGAAGTGGACTTCCCCAGATTAGAATCTAGCTCGGCTTTAATATTCGATGGACTGAGGCCTTTCAAATGGAAGTATTAGGTTGCTCTAGATGACGTTAGAAAAACAAGATTTCATACGCAGTAAAATATACAATTTTCTGATTACCCAACCCACTATTATTTGAGCGCATATCAAATATGAAGATGAACACCTTAAAGAGAACATAGTAAAAACAAAGTAGACCACATTTTATAGTTTTCCCTCGACAAAGATAAAAACTTAAGCCCGGCAGCTGAAAATGTGAATGGTGTTTATGGTCCTGATACTGTAACAGTCAATCATTCGCAATTTTGGTTTCATTGGTACCGTTTCGGTAATTTTGATGTCAAAGATGCACCACAGTCTAAAATACCCATTGACGAAAATGTCGATAGAATAATGAAAATCGTCAAAGCCGATCACCAAGTAAACATTGTTTCAAATGCCCAGAAGCTAAACTTTGCACAAACATCAGTTTGGAATCACTTTAACAAGGCAGGATACTTAAAGAAGTTTAATGTATGGAGGCCATACGCAAAAACAAAACTTCATTCACCGAATTTTTCATCTGCGAATTACTGCTGAATCGAAACAAAATCAACCCACTTCTGATGTGCAAGTAGTTGCTGACTGGTGGTGAAAAGCGAGTCACAAAATCAAGTCAATCGAATGGCGTTAAGACGGCGCAAACGGTGGCCAAACTAGGATTGATAGTTAGGAAAGTTTTGATGTGTGTTTGGTGGGATTGGCAGGGAATAATCAACTAAGAGCTGTTCCTCTTCCTACGGCCAAACTCTTAATTCGGACCTGAACTGTCAAGTATTGGAGCGCCTGAAGAAATCAATTGCCCGGATTTCTTTGGCCAGCTTTGACCAATAAGAGTGGAATTGTATTCTATCAGGACAACGTCGGACTACACATATCGATTATTCGCTAAAAGTTCCAGGAAATTGGTTGAGAGTTTCTTATGCATCCACCTTATAGTCCGCCCCTCTTACCAAGTAATTACCATCTGTTCCAGTGTCTAACAAATGATTTTGCTTGCGAAAAATGCGTCTCATAAGAAGTTTATGAAAATCGACTATTCCAGCTTTTGCCTACAGCGACGATGGTTTCTATGAGAAGGGCATAATGGAATTACTCTTAAAATGGCAACAAGTTATCGAAAAAAATCGCTGCGTATTTAATCTAAATCAAGTACATCTAACTATGCTGAAGAAAGCCTTCAATGTCTTAAACAAATAATGGATTTCTTGTTACTACACCTTATATTTTATGAGTTTTTAGACTGAAATTTGTATACAATGATAGCCTTGTGATATAGTGTGTTATCAATTCAGAAATTTTTCGATAAATTTGGTCTCTTAAACGCCGCAAAATGCCCAGATAATATCCTTTACTTACCATCTGGCTTTCTGGCAAGAATTCCTAATGCACATCACCGCGATATTCAAAGAAAGTGTTCAACATTACCAAGACTTTTGGTATAACAAATTTTGATGCAACTTTTTCGGTTTCAGGCTTAGTAGGAAGTCGGCTTTCCGTGTCCCGTGTCTCATCATATAGAATCTGAGCCTTCAGCAGCCTTTACTCAATTGAGTTTTTGAAGAAAATTCAGGCCTTCTGGAACTATTCGAACGATAACGCATCTCATACCCTAACAATATTATAATATGGTATGAATTGATTCTGTAGTACGGCTAGCTTTTTTAAACTTAAATTATGATATTTAGTTAGCATTTCCTTTACCTTATTAATGATAACTTCAAAATAAACTATAGCGAGGCACATCTTCCACCACATATCGTCTAATTTTCAATGCACTGTATCACTCTTATGCATGTGCCAGCGACTCGTTTCAATTTCAATTCAATTAAATTTCATTTGCGATACAAAATGTAAGACAAATATTTTATGCGATATGTTTAATTGAAAAAATTAAGTTTTACAAACAAACTTACTGAAAGATCGCACTCAAACTCCATTCCAGCATAAGGAATAGTTGTGTCAACTTAGCGAAAAGAATTTTCGATAATCCCTTTAAGCAGACTCTTCAAGTGATTAATTTCCAAAACTTTTTTTACAGAACGTCGGAGAATGTTGGACAACGAAAAATCGTATAAACTCACCAGAGATTTTTGTGTAGAAGAGTCGGTGATAATTTAAAGGCAATGAAAAACAATAAACCAGTTTCGAAATCTTCCTCCTCCTCCAATTATAATCACACCATAGAAGTGCAGATTAGTAACTGAATTTGAAATGAAATGTTAATCACTTTTGATTCATAGCTTTTTTGAATAAACTAACGCAATTAACACCAAACTAAGATATATCACAACTGTTTGGAATCTGCTTAGATTTTTGATTTTAATGCCAGATATTGACATTTGAATAAAACCGATGTTGCCGCATTTTGCTTATATGTTGTTACGAGGACGAATGTTTTTTCATCAAGACAATGCTCCGATGCACACATCCACTATTGCGATGGCCAAAACTAATGAATTAAAGTTCAAATTGCTTCATCACGTACCTTTCTTGCCAGCTTTTCTATTTCCAAATTTAAAATAATGGCTCGGTGGTAAAAGATTTGCCAACAACGAAGCGGTGTAGTTTGCGATTGATGGCTATTTTAAGGACTTTAACAGTTCTCACCATAAACAGGGTATAGAAGCTATTGAATATCGCTAAAGGAGATTATGTTGAAGAATGAAGAAAACTATATCCAAATTTGTTGTTTCTTCTGTGCCAGGTCAGCTAGTTTTGGGAACGCCCTCATACAAATCAGAGAACAAACAATTCAAGACACATCCTATCAGTCGCTGACAAAACATTTTGACTTACGAATGGTATATGGGAGAGCTTATGAGAATCAGTGAGCTTACAGTCTTTTCTGTCTTTTTTACAAGCTCGCTAAAAGGGAACAAAAGAAGAAAGGGAAATCGATGCACCTCGAGCCGCAGATTTCTTCAATTGAAGGAATGAATCAAAAGTTTACGCACATTCGCTTGATTTCGTGGAAAAATCTGTGATGCTGATATAAAGTCGTAATATTTCACTGTTGTGGTGTTGTCAGATGTCCAAGCTTACAATATGAAGTTTTATAACCGACAATTTCAACTATAAACTTATTTATCTGATAATATTTTGTAAAACGGCGGGGACTTCTTTGTATAGGTTGTCCGTAGGGAAGGTATACTACTTTAACGGCGTCGAATTGGGGTTGATGGATTGTTTTGAACACTTCCTTCAGCAACAGTAATGTTGTCAGCCCATCTTGCAGTACGTTGTGGTCCATGCTAAGCCGTATCAGCTACAGACCCTCTAACCTTGAAATCATTCACTACACGACAAATAGGGCGTCTTGTTGGCACGTTGTTTCTCTCAAAAATTTCACGTATCTTTCTCATTGTCACAGTAATCGATGACTGATTTTGATAAAATGTTTTAACGATTAAAACACGTTGGTTTATCGAACATTTTTCCATAATAAAATTGCTATGTCTCTACTTCACGACTGCCACATATGAACTGTCAAGACCAATGTTTACCAAAGTAGTATAGCTTTTCGACGCACACCCTGTACAAAGACAACATTTCATGAACTGAAACAGATTCAAAATTGTTTCAAATTTCGTTTTGGGTGTAAGAATCAAAATTGAAATTGTTTGGTAATTTTGTTTTAAATGTACAGAAACGAAATTCAACACAATTTTGATTTGGTTTTCAGAATCGGATTAAAATCAATTTTGATTCGGTTTTCGGAATTAGTGCAAAAACTTTTTATACTTTTAATTTAGATTCTAGAAAGTGAAGCCAATCGAATTTAATTTCATTTCGGAGATGGTCTCTGATTCAAATCAATTTAAATATATTTCAATTAATAATTTCGTTTCAGGTGCAAGAATTAAAAGTCAAAATTGTTTGTAATTTAATTTTGGCCCTACAAAGACTCAAGACAATTTTGATTCGATTTTCGGAATCAGAATAAAAACAATTTGAATTTGGCTTTCGGAATCAGTGTAAAAACTTTTTTTATTTTTAACTTAGATTCTAGAAATTGAAGCAAATCGAATTTAATTTCGTTTTTAAATATATTTCAATTAATAATTTTGTTTCGGATGCAAGAATTAAAAGTCAAAATTGTTTGTAATTTCATTTTATGATTTACTCTTTATGCAACAACTGATAAATTATCAGGATATTGATCCAGAAATTAATAAGGTTACTGCGAAAAAAATTTCCAAACATCTCTGGTATTTAGTTCCAGAAACTGTGGTTCTATCATAATTTGATGGCAATGTTAAAACAGTGGTTAAGGCACGTATGGCTCAAGTTATGCTGGAAGCAGATAAAATCGAAGAAGAGGAAGAAGATAAAAATCAATTAAAGAGGTATATTCTGCACCAAAAAGATGTTTCTTCCTTTACAAACATTAAGTTGCCGTCGTTTGTAACTCCTATCCCTATACCTTCCCCCTATCCCCTATCCCCAATCCCTTATCACTTATCCCTTATCCCTTATCCCTTATCCCTTATCCCTTATTCCTTATCCCTTATCCCTTATCCCTTATCCCTTATCCCCTATCCCCTATCCCCTATCCCCTATCACCTATCACCTATCACTTATCCCCTATCCCCTATCCCCCACCCCTATCCCCTATCCCCTATCCCTTATCTCTTATTCCTTATCCCTTATCCTTTATCCCTTATCCCTTATCACTTATCCCTTATCCCTTATCCCTTATCCCTTATCCCTTATCCCTTATCCCTTATCCCTTATCCCCTATCCCCTATCCCCTATCCCCTACCCCCTATCCTCTATCCCTTATCCCCTATCCCCTACCCTATTTACAAAGTAAAAACGAAATTCAAGACAATTTTGATTCGATTTTCGGAATCAGAATAAAAATAATTTTGATTCGGTTTTCGGAATCAGTATAAATTTTTTTTATATTTTTTATTTAGATTCCAGAAAACGAAATAAATATAATTTAATCTCATTTCGGAGATAATCTCTGATTCAAAGCAATTCCAATACACGAGTATTTCAGCTAATAATTTCATTTCACGTGTAAGAATCAAAATCCAAGTTATAATTTCTTTTTGGATGTATAAAACAGAAACGAAATTCGGGACAAATTTAATTCGGTTTTTGGAATCAGAGTAAAAACTTTTTATATTTTTGATTCAGATTCCAGAAATTGAATCAAATCGAATTTAAGTTCGCTTCGGTGATGGTCTCAATTCTAGAATGAGATCTGAATTCATATAGAAAAGTATTTGTCTCTCAGCACTAGGCGCAATTTTCTCAACTCAACCACATTTTTATACCAAAACTGTTCACTTTTCTTTTTGAGTTTGTAGACTACCCTGGTTTATGGCCTCTGACCTTACAATTTGTCACCTTAAGACCAAAGATGAAAGGCAACGCCATTACAACGAAAAGAAAAATACTATAAGAAAATAATCAACCAAATTCCAAGCACGTTTCGGCCTTTCACATTTATCACATAAGAAGACGGATAGAATAGAAATAAACGGAAAATATCGTTGCTCATAAACGTTGACTACAAATCATATCATTCGTCTACCCCTCCCAGCAGACAGCAGACATCTCCCATTAAGGACACTATACGCTCTTAATGGCCTCCATATGTCAATTAATCATATTTTCCATGTTGAACATTTGTATGGATATACTTGTTTGTCCCCTGTTCCAGCTAAGATTTGTCTTGAATTTTCTTAGCATTACCATTAACATTTTCATTTTCATTTTTTCTTAGTTTAGGAAAATGACAAATTCATTTATGTTGTGGTTTCATTAGTTTTTGTTAGCGCCAAGCAAACTAGTAAGAATGGGAAAGAGCAACATTTTGTATTTGTCATAACTTTGAGAAGTTTTTTCCCCCTCTCTGCACGTAAATTGATCAATTTCTATCCAAAGGAAAAGACTAGTTTTTGTAGTCTTAAGATTTTATAGTTTTTATGGTTAGTAAATTTGTTAATAACTACAAGTTTTTGCTTTCTTTCAATAAACAAACAGCCAATGCAAAATGAACAACATTTCAACAAATGAAAAATTGTAAAATAGGCTCATACATTTAGCGCCCGTTGCTAGGATATAGAATGTCATATTGGGCCATTCGGTGTTTAGCTATTTTGTACAAGTTTTGTAGTCTGCATTTGCATATTGTGAAAGGAGAATTGCAATTACTTAAGACGAATGTGAGCAAGTAAAACTAAAAAAAGGGTAGCAAAAATTGTTGTAAATATTTTTGATTTGACAAAAAATAAACTTGTTCATATCGAACAGTGGGATAATTTCGAGAAAAAATGGCAAGATTTGTAGAAAATTGATTTCTGACCCTGAAACTGGTTAAATTTGACTGCCTTGATTATCAATATTCTTTGGCTAAAAATGTCAAAAAGCTCTCTTATAATAATTAATTTATAGAACGGTCTTGCCACGACAGCCCTCTATTGGTGCTTTATTTACCGAAATAGTTGGTTTTCGCCGTGGAAAATCATTACTACAAGTGTATATAAATTGGTTGTCCTTCGCTTTTCTGCCAACTGCCACCGTGTATGAGCTATATCACATACACAAAATGGTTTATACTGCAAAAGACCCATCTTCTACAAGGGTGGTTTTAATCCTTGTTTGGGAAAGTTTTTTTTTCTGTTGGACCAACTACTCCCAGTAGTTTCATCTTTAAGTCACAATGCTGTAGGCTATGAAATAACTTATTGCCAAATGAGTGGTGATGTCGAAAATGCTCTTTTCTCACACATAAAACCGGGTTATCCATTACGTCCCATTCACAATCTTTAATTGCTGGCAAAAAAAAGTAGATTATCATACGATCATTGCGCTCTGAATTGAAGTTTGGATTATCCGCCTCACTCTCAACAGCATAAGCGATATTTACAGCAGTGCACACATTGCTTTGATGCACAGGCCTGACCACATCGGTCTGTCTTCAAATTTCTTTATAACCTTGCCAATTCCTTGCACAGTAGGTCGATTATGATGATCATAATCATCCCGTATGTATGAAAAGTATCCACATTTGAATCACCTCTTTTATAGTAAGTTTTAACTTTTTTTACATCGTTTGTTAAACGATCCGTATTTGTAAATGGCAAGGCTTTTACTAACTAAATAACACTTCAGACGACAGGTATTTAACAGCTGACAGCCTTGCCAGACCGGCTACCTGGAAACCACAATATCGATAATCCTAACGATGTGTAGTGAAAAGAATTTCATTACTTTTTCCAATAGATGGCTTTAGTTGCATTGTGCAAGTGCGATTGGGTTACGCCAGATGGCGTTAGAAAGGTAAGATTTCGTACTCAAAAAACCACTCAGACGATTTTGTGATTGCTTAATTCAGTATTGTTTGAACGACAGCCAAAGTTGAACACCAGAAAAGGGAAAATATGCCATATTTTCTAGTGTTTCTTTATGCTTCCGTAATATGCTTTTGTAATATTGTCTCTGTCGATCCCATTTCAGCAATTTTGATATCATATAATATAAGTAATTTAATAAGTCCCACCGTTATGTAAGCTCTACTTCAAATGTCGAGGAGCTACAATTTGCACTACCAAAATACATCTGAATGCAAAAAGAAACCCGCACCATCAAACGCAAAAAATGAACAGAATTTCCATCAGCGAATCGTTGTTGAATAGCAAAACAAAATCTACTAATTTCTGAGGCGGATGGTAGCTGGTAATGAAAAAATGTGTAATTTGCGACAACGTCAAGTGGTCGAATCGCAATAAGTCGGTGCAAACGGCAAGAATTGACGGTCGGAATTGATAGGAAATCGTCTGCTTGCAGCTGCCCCCCTACAGACAAATTCTTAATTTGATCCTGTACTGTCAACATTTGGACCGTCTGAAGGAAGCAAATTACCCGGAAGCGGCCTGCTAGGGCCTATAGGAAAGAAATTGCGTGTCATCAGGATCGCATCAGATTACACATATCGATAGTGACTTGCCAGAAGCTCTATGCGTTTGTTTAGAAAATTTTCACGCAACTGCTTTATAGTCCAAATCTGGCACCAGGTCATTACCAACTGTTACTGTCTATGGCGAATAATGTCGAGAGAACATAGTGAAAATCGACCGTTCCAGTTGTTTGCCAATGAGAATGGTTTCTATGAGAGAGGCATAACGAAATGACCTTCCAAATGGCAACAAGTTAGTGAACAAAGCGGCACATATTTGATGGATCAAACTAAGCATACCAAATAAAATAGTCAATATCATGTAAAAATAATGAATTTGTTTCCACTACACCTTATATTTGATAATAAATGGAAGGCATACTTCCAGTTTTATGGAAGTGCGTATAATTCGAGGCATTAACATGGATCGATAGCTGCTAAGATAAACGCGAAATTGAGCAGGACAGAAAACGTATGAAACCAAGCACAAAGAGGACTTAATATCACTAAGCTGCATATCCCTTAGATAGTCAAAGCCGACTTCAAAAAATTCTTTTAATTACTTCGATAGAGTGCTCCTAATCCTGATGTGCCAGACCCTGTGTAACAACATATGGATAATTATAAGCCAACTATCGCAAAGTGTACTTAGCTATGAAAGCAGCACTGAGACAAGGCTTGGTATGATAAAATATGTGAGGAAATCGACGTTGGAGAAACAGCTGTGAAAAGTGCGGAAATCCTAGGATATACAACGAAAAGGGTAGAGGTAAAGACCTAAAATTCTACCAAAGTAAATGTTGTAATACAGCACTCCCTCCTATAACGACACAAATGGAAATCTGGTCATAAATATGCCGAATGTGCTGCAATTGTGGAGAGTACACTTCCAAAAGTTATCAGATTTTTTGCTAGATTTTTTTTTTTATTTAATGTCGGACAACACATTGAGTAGGATTACCAAACCTTTACTAGCTCGTGGCTACACAGCGGGCTACATCTCGCAGAGTTGACAAGCTTCGTTTAGAGTAATTATTTGGTGAAGGTATCGTCCACCCTTAATCATAGACTACCACCGCACCAACATGAGAACCAGACCCTTGGCATAACGTCTTAAGAATAACAATTTTACGTCTGCGGAAGGACTGCCAACAGAGGAGCAATTTAAAACCACTCGTTCAAGAAAAGGAAGGAAAAGGCCGCATTTGTCGAAAAAGAAAGTGTTGCTTCATTAAGACAATGCCCCAGTTCACACATCCACTATTGCGGTGAACAATATTAATAAATTAAAGTTCGAATTGGTTCATCCGGCATCTTATTTGTCAGAATTAACTCCCTTGGACCATTTTCTATTTCCAAACTTGAAAAACTGGCTGGGTGGTAAAAATCTGCCAACACTGAAGAGGTGGAGTTTAAGGAGTTTGACAGTTCTTACTGTAACAGAATATAGAAGCCATTGAATACCGCTGGAAAAAGTGTATCGAGCTAAAAGAAGATCATGTTGAAAAATAAAGAAAATTTTTCCCAACTTTTCTGTGTCTTCTTTGTTAGATCAGCTAGCTTCTGGACCGCCTTCGTAAGCAAGCGATTTAATGAGCTGATGACGAGCTGAATTGTGCAATCAGGCAGTCCTAAATGAGTTACTGTGAAGTTCAGAATATTTGGTTACATTTTATGCGGGTGAATCTGTTCTTCGCATTTTGGCCTTGTAGGAGAAACGAGCTGTACGCTGACATCGATCTGAGGAAGTGCATCAAAATACACCGATTGAGTTGCCTAACTCATGATGTTTTGATTAGACGGCGTTCTTTTCAAGCAGCCAATAAGTTCTTGATTTACGAAAATTCCGCACAAGATTTTCTGCGTTTTATCACGTTCTTTCTGTCGCCTCCGTACCTTTGCACCAACACAGAATTTAAATCACAGCTTATCTGAGTTCCGCCATAAGGACATAAAGTGGCGGTATACTCGTATGTATGTCAGTACTCAAGACTTAAATGTCTGCAGAGTTTCATTTCTCTTCAATATCTAACAATAAAGTTGCCTAACACCATTTTCTACAAAAAAAAAAACCAATTTATAACTTCCAATTTTTTTTTTTTTTTTTGGAATTTTTTGTCTTTAGGTCAACTATTTCATAAAAGGCTCTTAAGAGGCCCCTAACGAACAAACTTCAATTTAAAAATATGCAAAACGTAATTTTTACAGTTCCAAATTGTTTCGTTAATCAAAAGCTTATGAAGAATTATTCTTAGACTGTTTCTTTAATTTCGAAAATCCTGGTAGACTCTTTCAGAAGGATAAGGTCAGTTCTGTGCCTTCGCCCGAATTTTTTTTATTAATCTTCATCATTGTACGATGGTTTTTAAACAAAATTCGTTTAATCAATTACTGTTACTGTTTACCCCATAATGGGTGCATCGACAATAAATGTTCTATTATATTTTTTTTTATCACAACAAATTCACAGATATATTTCCTACTCTACAATTTAATATGAGTATTATCATCTATTTTTATTTCCCAAAATAATTTGTGATGTTTTTCACACAGTAATTACAATAAAACTCAAAACAAAAAACTTTTCTAATTAAAAGTCGTCATTTTTATGTTCACATTCTATGGTCGGCAGCTCCCTGTGTATAACCTCAAAATTGTCACGCGTCTCTATGCATGTCTCTATACATGTTATCGTTGCCGCTGTCATTTAAATTCACTTGATGCAGAGTAAACAATTTCAAAATTTCAGCTGCTGCGAAAAGCCACATCATTAAAACTTCATTTGTCATCAGTGTCATCTGAAAAGTCAAACAGATTCATTCTACACATGTAGAGAGAGAGAGAGAGAGAAAGAGAGACTACAAAAGGAAAACTTTTCTTCTATGACTCAAAAGCGAGAGGTTAGAAAACTATAGCAGAGCGTTCCCTTTTGCACCGTGTAACACCTCTGTGACTAACGATGCACAGTGAAATAATTTCAAAAACAAAAGTGGTAACATAAAGGGTGTCCCAACAAGAACGAAGATTTAAATTTGGAGCCATTAGAAGTGTCATTGTTTGAGATTTGAACAATTGTTATAGGTTAGGTTAGAAAAATGGAGCGCTACATGAATGAACAACGCATTTTCATAGTGAAATTGGTTTACCAAAATGTTGAAAGTTTTGCGGCTACAGTTCGCAAATTGTGATCAATTGGGGTAACAATAATGCTCTAAAAAAGTCAACTGTAAAGAGATTAATGGATAAATTTGCCAAAACTGGGTCTGTTAGTGATGTAAAGACAACAACGCGCCTTCGACCAGGTCGATCGACCGAAAATGTCGCAGCTGTACGTGATGATATCGCTCAAACTCCATCCACCCCAATTCGACACCGAGCTCAGCAAATTTTTGTCTCCAAATCCACTATGCAGCAAATTTTGACGAAAGATTTGCATCTTCAAGCATACAAAGTTCAATTGACTCAGGAACTGAAGCCAGCTGACCATGGACAGCGAAGGGAGTTCGTTAATTGGGTATTGGAGAGACAACATGAAAATGCTGATTTTGTCGATAAAATCATCTTCAGTGATAAGGCCCATTTCCATCTTGATGGCTTCGTCAATAGGCAGAATTGTCGCATTTGATGTGATGAAAATCCTCGAGTGATTCACGAGAAGCAAATGCATCCTCAACGCGTCACTGTGTGGTGTTGATTTTGGGCTGGAGGAATAATTGGACCTTTTTTATGAAAATGAGGCATGTCAAGCGCAAACAGTCAATGGTGTTCGATATCGTGAAATGATAACCAGTTTTTTCGTGCCTAGAATTGAAGAAATAAATGTGGAGGGCATGTGGTTTCAACAAGACGGCGCCACATGTCATTCAGTCAGAGAAACAATTCAATTGCTGCATCAGTCATTTAAATCTTGCGTTCTTGTTGGGACACCCTTTATATACAACTTTTGAATGACTAATAGGTTTGAAAGCGCAGTCGTGCAAAAGTTCTGAAAATTAAATATTCAAGCTTAACAGACAAAAAAAAACAAGTATTTGTTGAAATGCCTTATTAAATTAATTGCGATTAATATGAATAACAAATCCTAATTATAAGTAGTAGGTAAATTATTTATAAAAAAAAAATAATAATAATAATTATAAAAATAATTCGATTGTTGACTTAATATTAAATGTAATCTGAATTATAGTTAAATTTTGGAGTTTATGCAATATTCAACATCATCTTGAGGAAGTTTTTGCCACAATTCAAGCTATAATCACGCAAGGCCACCACTGAATGTGTATCCTTTTGAGAGGTTATTTATTTATTTTTAACTGTTGCCCTACCACGGACAAACGTATAAAAATCTAAATCAACTCAAATTATTTTGCTATTTACAGTAGGTTTGGAAATCTTTAGATTGAGAACCAAACTCCAAATTAGTAATAACTTAATAAAATTTAATTTTTGCAAATATATAAATTGATTGCTACATCCAATCTGTTTTAAATATGTGCACTTAACAAGTTGGCAACATAAATTGTCAAAGAAATTCTTGGTGTATGAATGGTTTGGGATCAGAGCTCTCAGATTCCAGATTACACAGGAGAACAGAATTTTTGGTCCACCGGCTTACTGTATTTAGACAATTCGGATAGGAGAAATGTAGAAAAGTTATCATCAGTTCCTTTGTGTTTAATTATTTCTAGGTAAATTTAGATAGAATTGGCACATTGGACAATGGGTAACGGTATTTAAACAGAATTTTGTTTAACATTGAAACATTTCCAATAAAAATAAAATTTAAAGGCAAAGCAACGTTTGCCGGGTCATCTAGTTGTACTGCAAAAAGATTTCAAACAATGCTTTGTTACCTTGGATACTTAAACAATTTGGTGACTGATTATACATATTTGGTTGCTTCGGAAATACCAATTTCTGGACATGGTGCATCATCATATTCTTACCTGATTCGAATGCTTTAAAAAGTTTTTTAATTATGCAGCAAATTTCTTGCAATAATTAAATTAATTAAATTAAAAGAATGATATAATTAATAACCTTCCTGTGACGGAAATATCTGTGAGATTTACATGCCATTAGAAAATAATTTTCTTGGCTTATACACTTAGTGTTTTTAAAACCACCGGTCTGGCAAGGCTGTCAGCTGTTAAATACCTGTCATCTGAATTGTTATTTATTTAGTGACGAATATAGACCGTTTAACAACCTAAGAAAGTGTAAAAATAGTTAAAACTTACTACAAAAGTGGTGATTGAAACGTGCTTCAACACGACCGATTTTGACTTTATTGCATGAGAAGTTTCAGAAAACGTAATTTCTCGTTTTGGCAACTTCAATTAACCATCAAGATCATGCGATTAGGAGCTGTTAGACTTTTTTTGTGAGACCAAATCAAAGACTGTGTTTAAGCAGATAATCCTCAAACGTTGAAGTATTTGAAGACTAACATTCGTCAAGTTATCGCCGAGATACCGCCCAAAATGTACGAAAAAATGATCGAAAACTACCTCAAAAGGGTCCACTTCTGCGACCAATCCAGATGCGGTCATTTAAATGACTATGTTTTGCGTACTAATGCAAGTTCCAAGCATTTTAATGAAATAAAAGTTTTATCCAATCATGGCTTTATGTGTGATTTATTTAAATTTATTTTTGAAACCGAAAAATAGATAACCCTGCATTATAGAAAACATGATAATATACTTAAGAGGACAAAGAAAAAGTTATCCTCCTACCATCTCTGTCTCTCTAGAATACTCGGAGTCCATACTGGGTCCCAATCGAATTGTTTCGCAGTGAAGTATGGCTCCTAACTCGGAGGCGAGGAATACTTTACTCGCGCTTCGTAAGTCCGCCTTCAAGCTGAATTGCTTAAATTGACCCAAAAACAAATAAAAAAAAGCGGATCATCCAGAAGCGATAATAACCACATTTATTTAAATATCCGGGTCCTTGCTAATAGCCGAGAGGTATGACGACTAAAGGATCTTAATTCGCGAGCTAACTCCCAAATAGAGTGTTGGAAACCAATAGCCGAAAGATATCATAATTCGCAAATAGAGTGTTGGAAGCCAATAGCAATAAAATTCGCCTCACTTCAAGGTAATGCTAACAAGAATACGCAGAAATGAGAAATATCAATCCGTCTATATTTAAGGAATTTCAAATCATGAAAACGATTAAATTTTCAAGGTTTTAAACGAAAAAAAATTGTGTTTTCATGGGGTTCGGGCAATTTGGTACTTACCACATGATTTCACAAGAGATTCAAAATATCGCCAAATGAAAAATCGCCAAAATACAATAACGTTGATAAAGCGAAAACAGTTCAATCACAGAAATAAACATTTCCAGATTCCAGCACAACGTTTTTTCCATTTTTTATATTCCAGAGTTAAAAAAAATCGCTAAAACACAAAAGTGTTTCAATATTTTGAAAAGGAGCGTCCAATTACAAAAATTATAGACTTTTGGGGTTTCCAGGGGATTTTGACAAATATCACCCATTACATGGTATCATTAAAGGTTTAAAAAGTCGCCAAATACAAAAATCGCTAAAATGAAAACTACGCTCATGTCGTGGAAACGAACAGTATTACGGCGGATATACCCGATTTTTGTCTCAAGCGGACTTTAATAATTTTTATAAAACTTGAAAATATCAAAAAATCGCTAAAATACAAATACATTCATTTCTTGGATACTTCGTTTATCAAAGATAAACAGCTTTTCGAGATTATGAGCAAATTGGAAAAATTGTAAACCATCGATAAATGAAAATATCGCTCGAAAGCAAATGTGTTTATATCCTTGATACGAACGCAAATATTTCAGAATATCTCGGAAACACGGCGTCCAATTGCGAAAATTGTCCATTTTCCTGATCTCCAAGGGGTTTAGGCAAATGCCACCCTTTACATAGTGTCAAAACAGATGCAGAAAATCGCTAAAATACTGACATGTTCATGTCTTTATAAATAGTTAAAATCGAAAAATCGCTAAAATACAAATTTGTCAATATTTCGAAAACGGGGCGTCCATCACTAAAATAGCTAAATTTTTAGGTGTTTTAAAAACCACCATATATGGTCTTCATATGATATCAAAAAATTCTAAAAAGTCGCCAGTTGCTAAAATCTAAATATGTCGATTTCTCACAAATTGAGCATCTAAATGCGAAAATATCCAGATGTCGCCTACAAAGGAATCAACATTTTATATAAGTTGGGAAAATCACATCGTCAAAATTCACATCTCGACAAAAAAAAAACACGCTATCTTTTCGCTATTCTAAGTAGTTTGGGAAAATTTAGCTTTTAAGTAGTTTAAAAAATTTTCAAAAAGTTGTGAAACGAAAAAATTGCTAAAATACAAACATGTTATTATCATGGAAATGGGGCTGTTGACCTCAAAAATAATTACTTTTCGGCTTCAAAATTATGTCATTTACCAATCGCCTTTAACAAAGAGACAATTTTTTTAAATTGTTAAAATAAGAAAATCGCAAATTTTCATATTTTGAAAACGGAGAATAAAATAGTGAAAATAGCCAGCTTTTGAAGTATCCAAGGCGTTTATGAAACGTGATGCGCATGGTGTCAAAAAATATCCAATAAGTTGCCAAACGCAAAAAACTGCCCAAAATACTCTCTAAAAGAGTTGTACCTAAAAAAAACGAATCGCAATAATACCTTAATTCTGGCTCTAAAGGAGTGAATTTTCCTAGTTATCCTCAATTTTTTTAAATCGCTACAATAAAAAAATACCACAAAACTTAAGCTTGGGCTTCAAATCAACCATTCAATTTCTGGAGATTAGTTTGTTTGCCCTTTTTTCGAAATTGTCCCACTACACATACAACGTCATCTTCATTGCCGCCGATGGTCGGTTAGAGTAAGAAATACCCCTACGCCCTGTCATTATGGTTGGATGGGTGATAAAATATAAACTTTTCCCATTTTGTTTTGTTTGTTTGAGTTTTACTTTCTATCACGTTCATGTGATGCTGATGCATGTTGACATTTGTTTCATCTTCGTTATGTTTCATTAATGTCTGTCTGATATAATTTCTGTTTTTGGCTGACAAACCACCGTCACCAGAAGCAGCAGTCCTACAACAAGAATGACACTTCATACGATGACAGCGTGGGAGGGCTTCTCCTGCCACCTCCTGCCTCCTCTTTTGGCTTTTGTGCACTTGATTTCATTCAACTGGATGTCCATGGAGCGAGATTTGGATTGCGAGTGTACTTAACATTATTTTTAATAAGAATCCGAGAAAAGGATGTGAGAAAAAAGAAAGAGAACATTATTACGGCAGGAAAGTGAATCAGTATTAAAAGTTATTAGCCGGTAGTGTAGCAACGCTCTAATCAAAATAAATGTGAGTTGGGCAAAATAACAACATTTCTAAAAGGGGGACTTTGGCGAAAAGTAGAACATTTTTCGATGAAAAACACAACATTGAATATTTTGCACATTTATCAAAAATGTAATAACAACGTATAATTGCGCAGTTATATGGCCAAACTAACGAGTTTTCTGTCCGGTCTTCAGATGGCAGAAACATTAAATCACTACTATGAAAATCCATGTACGTTCTGTACAAGGGCGGTCCCCTAAACAAGCCGACCTGACGTATAGATGGTGCCAATAGTTTGAAAAAAAAGTATCTTGGTGAATAGTGGTAATCTTATGAAACTTATGATTTAAGTTTTAAGTTGTTTAGTATTTTTATTCGAGCCATCAAAATTAAACGACCTCAGTGAACTCGTAAACATGGAATAAATTAACCACCGTATGTAATTTAATATTTCAATTTGAAAGGTCTCAGTCTAATCAATACTAAAGCCGAGCTAGATACTACTATGAGGGAGTTTGCTTCTTCCTTTACGATTGTAAAATATTGCGTAGCAGAGTTTAAACGAGGCCGCTCACGTTTCAAAACGAACACTGTAGTGATTGACTAATTAAGATGGTTAAAAATAGTATTGGATGATCGTCGCTTCAGCCGACGCTGGTGCGTGAGCTAGCTGAAATGATAGGCATTTCGAAAAGTGCTACACATTGTATATTAATCACAGATTTGAAGATGAGAAAGCTGTGCGTAAGATGGGTGCCGCGCTTACTTTCAATAAAGAAAAAACTGGGTTGTCAAGATGTTTCACTAGAGTGTTTGGCGATGTTTCATCGCAATAAACCCAAACTATTTCATCGATTTATAACCATGGATGAGACATGGATCCACCACTTTATACCTGAGACAAAGGCTTAATCAAAGCAGTGGACTGGAATGGGAGAATCGTGTCCAAAGAAGGCGAAGACGGTTCCGTTTGCAGGCAAGTTCTTGACGTCTGTTTTTTTTTTTAGGGATGCGCATGGGATTATTTTTATTGATTATCTTCAGAAAGGAAAAATAAATTTATTGCAGCGTTTAGGTGATAAATTATGGAAAAAGGCCACATTTGGCGAAAAAGAAAGTATTGTTTCATCAAGACAATGTTTCAGTTCACACATCCGCCATTGCAATGGCCAAAATTAATGAATTAAATATCGAATTGCTTCAGCACGCATCTTATCTACAAGATTTAGCTCCTTTGGACTATTTTCTATTTCCAAACTTGATAAAAATGGCTCGGTTAGCCAACAAGGAAGAGGTGGATAGATGATCGGTTGTTGATGGCTATTTAAAAAGTTTGACAGTTCTTACTATAAACAGGGTATAGAATCTATTGAATATCGCTGAGAAAAGTGTATCGAGCTAAAAGGAGATTATGTTGAAAAATAAAAAGAAATTTTCCTAACTTTGTTGTGTCTTCTTTATTAAGTAGGCTAGTTTTAAAATCGACCGATCGATCGGGCTTACACGCGCTCTATTTTTTAGAGTCTCTCAACGGGACCTACATTTCAACGACGATTCCAAAAGTCACAGATTAAATATCATTTACCAGCCTTATCGACTAATCGACAATTCGAAACGTTCATTAAACACATCGAGGAGACCGCCGCTCAAATAATGATAGATAGTTGTATACGGGATTGAACCTGTGAACAACGATTGCGCCATGTACTAACCATTTCGCCATGGTCCGTGCATTATATAGTGAAGGTTTGAAGCCAGTTTCCAAAATGCAAACGGGCTTACTCCATTTTAGACATACATTTTGTCAGAAAACAGTACCGAGAATTGATCATTTAAAAAAACCCGCTCAGGGGGATGGTCAAAATTTTTATTGTCGCTAATTTAACAAGAGGAATTTGACGTCAATCAATGGATAAAAATATCAAACAAGAAATTTCTTTTGCAGAATCACCGAATACGTTACAGAGACCAACTTTATTAAAAACATCAACATTTCTAAACGATCGAGAAGTAGTGGCGACCATTAACGTTGTAAACTGGATTTAATATCAATAAAGTGAAGGAAATGGCGCGTGAAAATCATCATTCCATTTTGAGAGAGATAGCCGCTGAACTTTCTGTGTCCAATGAATCAATTCATACCATTCTCCTCGATTGTTTGGGTTTGAGACACATTGCCAAAAGACCTAAATTCTGTCGGCTTGACGTGCAAATCGGTTAATAGCTTGGGTATGCGGCTTTCCAATTGGGCCAAAACCAAAAAAACTACGTCAAAGTTGATTAGGGATGAAGGTAACGTCAACTTTCTTCGATTATCGCAATGTTATGCACATGAAATTCTTACCAGAAAGTCAGAGACTAAATAAAGAATATATTCTGGGCATTATGCAGTGTTTGAGAGAATAAATTTGTCGAAAAACGCCAGCTTTTTGTAAAGAAGGCTCATGGATTGTACTGTCCAATAACGCATAATCACACAAGACTACCACGGTAAATGAATTTCTGAAAAAAAAAAACTCAACAAATGTGATCGAACAACCATCATACTACGTTAGTTGGACCGAAGAGCTTGACATTATTTTCATATAATAAATATGGACGGTTATTATAGTCTCCATCTATATGTATATAAATAGGTGACGAAGGATTTAGGTATTCGAAGTCTTCACTAATTAATGGGATATTAGGTAATCATTTCATGTAGATTTTATGCGTTTGCAAATGGATCCTTTAATGATAGTTAGCAACGACCTGGTTGAAATTATTTCCACAGTGTGATTTTGTTTCCACAGTGGCCATGCTATTGATAATTTTCTTGGATTTTTCTGTTGCCGATAGATGATTACTGCAAATCCAGCAGCCAAGTAAAGTAAAAAAATAACGTAAATTTATTTATTTATTCATTCTACAGATATATATCTTAGAGACAAATATGCAAAACATATTTTTATGAATACACCTTAATTAAAATTCGATATCCAACAGGGGAGAAAACTATAATATTAAAAAATTTTAAACATTTTGTAATTGGTTCATTATTCCCATAATTTGATCGGTGAAAATTTTCATAAAATAAACGTGAGCTCAAATTTTTGCCCCTGAGGTGTTACATAACTCCATTGAGTGAAAATATGTGTACTAAATGTAACTGAATTCTGCATTGTAACATACGTAATTAACTGTTGTCGAAAGTTTTGTAATAAGAAAAAATCACTTACAAATCAGATCTCAACTGGTAAGCACAACACATTGCCTCAATAAATCTCCTTTGGATTGGCACTAATTCTAATTCTCATCCTTTATTTATCGCCACTTGTAATTTGTGCAATATCAATTTGATTACATATAATTTCACATGACTGTGCAATTATATGATCCAAATTAATTGATCCAAATTACAAGTTCCAATTTTCAGTTCTCTGGTAGAGACCAACTGTGAAATTGGTCCTCCTAAAAATCATCGCAATTGGATAATTCGCAATACAGTCCAACAATTACATTCCACAACTACAACGAGAGAGGTATCAAATTGATTAGAGGATTCCCCGCTACTCCCCCCGCCATCATATCAATCATCTCCATTAATCTGTCACCACCTCTGTACACACTGAAAAACAAATTCTAGGCTCCTTCAACGATTATAGATCAAAAACTTTTTAGATTATGTGTTTAAAAGCAAATTTTGCGGAATAACTTTTGAATTCCTTCAATTATATGAATTCTTTAAATGAATTTCATAAAAAGCATTCCAAATTAAAGAACAATATTCTATATCATTTTCGTTTATAATATATTCTACATTCTATTCTATGAAATCTTCGGATGAACTTTATAAAAATGATTCCAAACTAAAGAGCAATAATCTATATCATTCCTGACAAAGGAAGTGTATAAGGATTTTAGTGCAATAGGGTCTTTAAAATCTTTAGTATTTCTTTTAAAAGATCGTATATGCTAATTTGTCTGGAATGTTGTATACTCAATATAACTCTAATTTTGAGTCAAATATTATGTCCAGTTCATAGACAGAGTTCAAAAACTATATTAAGAATCACGTTCCCAATAGAGTAATCGTAAAAAACTGTATCACGGTTGCGAGCATATGTTATACAAAATATAAGTTTTGTGTTTTTAGTACAAGTTTGTTAATATTACTTCACTCTTTTAAAGCTGTTAAGTCCCTCTAAATCAAAATTGAACGAGGTAAACTTGCATACAACTTCAAATCGCCAGCAGAGAGCAGTGGTTTGTGAAACTTCAAGCAAGTAGGTAAACCGTTAATACAAATTAAAAGAAAAACGCATTAATTGTGAATGTATTCTATACCAAGTATCTAGGAGTATTTTCACCAAACGTCTCTAATAAATGAAAACACTTTTAGGCGATACAATAAAATTCAATAAATAATTAATATTTTGCGTATTATTAAACAACTTTCGAAGCATTGTTAACAGAATGTGAGTATAAATCTTGAAACTCAAATAGTTGAAAGTCTATTGAATCAAATACAATGATAGATAGCCTTCTTGAAAATTGTTTTTGACTTGAGAATTTGAGCACGGCATTACGACAGTTATATAACAAGGCTCGAAGGACCCGACTTACAGAACGGGAAGTACCAGCAAATTTTAACTTAAATGTGAGAAAAGCGCGCATGCACTTAAATGCTAGGGAAACACAGTTCTATTTTCAGAAATTCCTTGACTCAGAAGGCATATTGATTTTGTCCATTCTTAGAGTCGAGTATTTGCTAAAAGTTTGCAAGTGCCATAGGAAATATATCTTAACAGAGTGATATAGCGCTGAAATTTTGATGACTGATATATTTTCTGATCAATAAATCACTCATTCAAGTATACATGTTTTGCTGTAAAGTAGTCGTCAATATTTTGAGCAAATATTTGTAGTATGACTAGGCGCCCTAGATAACGGAGTAAAGCAGGTCAGACAATATTTACACCTATTCTCGCTATTAGTATTTTAAAGATGATATCTCACAGAGGATAAGTGTAAATGTGCCAGTCTGTAAACTGCTATGTTAACGATTTAATATATATGTAAAGTAAAACGACGATTTAAATACAAAGCAAGCGATTACAACACAAAATGACAACATTTCATTTCAATAATAGCAACTTAACATGAGAAAATATAAAATTCATATGATGAACACAAGCATTTTGCGCACAGGCAGTTAGCTTAAACTAGGCCAAACACATTCCCCCGTAAAATAAGAAGCTTTTGAAAAATTCTGAGTGTCTAATGTTAGCTCACAGATTGCATTCACATCCACTGCTTTGGCAATTTAACATTGAATAGATACATTGTCCTTATTAAAACCAACTTGGCATTAGAATAGACTAGAAATAGAAAGTGTATTAATGGCCCCAATGGTGTTAAAACAGAATAGAACAAACAAATTAAGACAACCGAAGTTAATTAATGATGCAAATCCCACTTTAAAAGGGTTATTTCCCCACTTTTATAAATATTACAATTATTTATAAAATAATGAAACAAAAACATCAAACAAAGCAAACTTTCCTACACGAAAACTTACCTAAAGGAAATTTTCTATACGAAAACTTACGTAAAGGCAACTTTTCTATACGAAAACTTACGTAAAGGCAACTTTTCTATACGAAAACTTACGTAAAGGCAACTTTTCCATACGAAAAGCTACCTAAAGGCAACTTTTCTATACGAAAAGCTACCTAAAGGCAACTTTTCTATACGAAAAGCTACCTAAAGGCAACTTTTCTATACGAAAAGTTACCTAAAGGCAACTTTTCTATACGAAAAGTTACCTAAAGGCAACTTTTCTATACGAAAAGTTACCTAAAGGCAACTTTTCTATACGAAAAGTTACCTAAAGGCAACTT
>JAHXMU010000092.1:1669986-1687879 GCA_019455685.1 Philornis downsi | reverse complement strand
CATCAGGATTAGGAATGTTTTTGTCATAGTACTCGAAACAATTTATTGAAATAGTTTGTGGTTATCTCGGGATTATGCAAATTTCTAATGACTACATACGTTTTCCATCCTGTCCATACTCGAGCGAACCTTAGTTGCAATCAAGAGATCACACTCGGTTCCATGACTCTGAAAGCATGCTTTCCGTACATTGTTGGGTGATCAATAGGCTTCCAGTGTTATGATCATTAAATAGCCAAGTTGCCTTGCGGATATCCCTATTTGGGAGTCTTGTTTCACTTACTGTCATATTATGCGCCGTAGGGAGAGAAACCAAACCAGTGAATTTTCCGTTTGTTGGCACAATAACATTGTTCCATTCCCAATTTGGCATTAAAATTACCCAGAATAATTTCGATGTCGTGCCGGGTCAGCGTTCGTATGCTTTTTCTAGACAGGGGCGTATGTAGGGTGGGCTATAAGGGTGTTGGCGGTTTAAATATTCAATTAAAAAAAAACTACGAAACATAAAAAAAATATATTTGTATTTTTAAAAAGTAGAAGCATGGGAATTTTTAAGACTTAAAAATAATGTTGTCCAAATGGCTTCCCTCGGCTGCTTGACACTCTTGGAACCGAAGTCGCAAATTTTGGAAAACTCGTTGAAAAGTTGTTCTCGGTATTTTGTTATTTTCCTGAATAATGTTCCTCTTCAACTGCTCTAAACTGGTCGGATTATCCTCGTAGACTACCGATTTGAGGTAGCCCCATAAAAAATAATCGCATGGAGAGAGATCGGGGCTACGTGGGGGCCATTCAATATCCCCCTCTATTGATACCCTAGCAGTATGACATGTGGCCCCATCCTGTTGAAACGACATCCTCGAGGTATTGCCTTAAAGTTCTTGCAAAGCTGGCACCAAAAAGTCTGCTAGCATGTTGCAATAATTGTTCGCTGTAACTGTCATCGCATGAAACACGAACACACCCCACAATGTCGGCTGATCTTACAGAAACTGGGCGACCACGAACCGTAATTGGTACTGTTGAACCGGTTGTTTCGAACATTCTGATCCATTCTCGTATCACATTGGCGCTTGGAATTTCACTTAAATCGTGTAAACCGTGTTCATGCCGATACAAACGATTTATTGTTTTCGTAATACGCTCGGACACAAAATGCACGCTGCACTTCCGTGTACGGCTCCATGGCGACTAAATTTCCAGGAAGCGGCGCAGCGAACAACATATCCCCCCGCCACTCCGCACCGCGCGTTACCGAGAAATTGAATATTTAAACCGCCAACACCCTTACGGCCCACCCTTTATGTGCAAATTACCGTGACAAAGAAATACTGTGTCTTGATAGCGACTGTGGTTATAATACACATCAAAACTGCAAACCAAGGCGTATAAGTTTCTTACGCAATACAAATATATTTACAAATTAATGCTCCTCCGCATGTCGGCTGTAGTAAACGTTGTATTTTTGCGTTGAACACATCCTTGCCTTATCCATCGCATCTCCTGGGTCGCCATCCAGTGTTATAATTGTCGGAGGATCTGCCCAGTAGGGTCGGCATAACAGTGCGGTGGGTTCGTTCCACAACACCAGTTCGATTTACTAAAAGATTGCCCCCGGACACATTTTACAGGATTATCAATTTTTCGGTTTAAAAAGTAAAATTAAATAAAACACATATAAAGTTATGATTTTGATGAAGCTTTCTTTTCATTATACATAATGCTTGGACAATTAGAATGCTTGCTTGTACACAAACAATGTTATTTAAATGACCGCCTCTGCATTGTTTGTGGCAGTGGATTCTTTTGAGGTAGTTTTCGACCACTCTTCTGCACATTTCGGACGGTATCTCGGCGATAACTTGATTAATGTTAGTTTTCAAGTGCTCCAATGTTTGGGTATTATCCGCGTAAACACAGTCTTTGACATAGCCCCACGACAAAACTCTAACGGCTTCAAATCGCATCATCTTGATGGCTAATCGACGTCGGCAAAACGTGAAATTGCGCTTTCTTGAAACTTGTCATGTAACAAAGACAAACTCGATGGTATTAAATCACGTTTGAATCCCCACTAAATAAATAGCACTTCAGATGACAGGTATTTAACAACTGACAATCTTGCCGGACCGGCGGTTTTGAAAACACTAAATGGATATGACAACCATAACCTGTATACCAAGAAAATTAAGGTCAGAGGCATTCGCCAATCCAGACACTTGTCCGTAAATCCCAATTTTGTTGAAAATTTGTCATCAATATTCGGGAGAGCGCTTTGTTTCTATTTTCTGGACTGCTCGTTATAAAATTTTTGCAATTTAAAAAATTTTAAAAACTTAGCAATTAGAAGGATGTCCGTTCACATTGCTAGGAATTGATCAGGAACTGGTCAGGGCGCCAAATAGTGGATAGCTTCAAAAATAATGCAAAAGAATAGAATCTTTTGCTTCAAAGCAAACAGAAAGACACCATTGACTAGATTTACATATAGAAGAACATAAAAATAAACTTTCGAAGAAAAAAATTCCAAAATCGGCAATAATTTTAAAGCTACAGTTTTTTTTTTTTTTTTAGAAATGATACATTAAAAATGGTGAGTGGCACTATCTCACACTATTTCACCCCCAGACAAAACGATCCGTTTTCAAATTCATTTATGCCCTCAGTGCAATTTTAAAACAAGTCTTAATTCAAATTATTATTTTGATAACACAAACTCATTAAACTATCCCCTTCTCTTGTTCATAACATTCCTTATCCTTCTATAATTTTATAAACGACTCCATCATATCTTTAATTACTTTACAAAACATGAAAAAATTTAATTAACTTTGCACTTGTCTGCAAAAAATAAGGAAAAGCAAACAATACACCGCCAAATATGAAACCTTTTCCGATCACATAACAAACCTACATACATATGCTATCATTAGGCCATCATCCTACTTCAACAAATCCAAAGCTGCACTTCTTCTCAAGAAATATGGCAACGTAGCACATGCGAATTCATTGAGTACCACCGTTCGGTCGTTGTAGTGCCACTCTTCCTAAAATGCCATGAGCGAAATGAAATCAACCCTGTTTTGCAATAATAACGAGTGAGGGCCGAAGAGTATTCAATGACGACACATCGAGACAAAAGTACCAGAATTTTTGTTATGCAGCACGCACGTTTAACATTCTACACATCTATGTAATGCGGTGGCTGGCGGACAATGTTGTTCGTACGTAGTGTTATTGTTGCCGCGTTTTCTTGTTCTTCGTTTTCGTAACCTGCTGTATGAACGAAATTCCCTTGAGGGATTTGAATTCTAACACTAACACCAGCTCAACAGCCAATGTTGGCTGTGTTTATTGTTGGGTTCTTTCACACATTTATCTTTAAGCATTTGTCGGAGATAAACAAAACAAAAAAAAAAAACATGTAAAACGTTGCAAGGAGGAGTACCAGCAGCAACTCACCAATGGAGAAAAGACGGGCAACAACACTTGTCAAAATTGCACTGACACTTTCAACAACATCAGTCAGTCGTAACTGTCCTCGCCATCGCACAGTGAGATAATTTCGCAAAAAAAAATGGAAATGAATTTGCAATATTTCAATAGTTGGTACAAATTTGAATAGAAATTCACGGAATCATAGTTGAAGTTTAGTTAAGCTTAAGTCCTGAGTCTGAGATATATATCTTTGGGAACAGAGTGAGTGATCAAAATCTGTCAAATTATTGGCAAAAAAAAAAAAAAAACAAATTGACTAAAATATTTTAATGATTCAAGCGGCAATGACATTTCTAAATTTTGTCAAATATTTTGCAATATTTTACAGCAGTAGAAACGTAATTGGAATTGACAAATGAAATGAAATACAATTTTCATGCCCGCCATAATAATTTCGACATTCCGTTTGAAATATCGATTGCATTTTGTTGGTATCCTACATATAAAAAGTTGTTAATTTTTCGCTTTCAAAATCAAAGTTAAATAAAACATACATAAAGGTATGATTTCGATGAAACTTTTATTTCATTATAGGACCTTGCAATTATGTACGAATTTAAATGACCTCCTGGTTTGTTTGCAGCAGTGAGCCCTTTTGATGTTCCTCCAGCGTCATCTTCGAAAAAATACGGTCCAGTGACACCTCCAGACCATAATGCACACCAAACAGTCAAAGCAATGGATTTTCTACAATCATTTCCTGGTTCTCCGAGCCCCATATGCAGCAATTTTGTTTGTTGACGTAATCACAGAGTGAGAAATGAACACAATTTTGTTCGATGGTAGTAAGTTTTAAATATTTTTACGCATTATTCGGTTGTTAAACGATCCACATTCGTAAATGGCAAATCTTTCGCTAAATAAATAACACTTCAGACGACAGATATTTAACAACAGATCTTACATAAGTAAAATAAACTCGGCAGCACTTCAAATGTGTCATTTCTTTCTTGCCATTTTTGTCATTATTTAATTACATGTTGCTTTTGTGAGCATTTTTCTCAAATCACATTTACTGCACATACGTATGTACATTAGACTGCCACTTAAAAAAAAAATCTTGCGGCACCCCCTATATCGGTTCCTTTTCCCAAAAAAGTAATTGTTGCAAAATTTTATTCAATTCGGTTGGGGGGAAATGGTGCCTCAAAGCCCCCAATACGCGTGTTGTTAAGCTGAGCTTGAGAGAAAATGCCCGTTTAACAATAAAAGAAGTGCTAATATTTTGGGAAAAGGCAAGAATTCCAAGAAGAGAAGAAAAGCACTGTATTGAAAAATTAGAAAAGGTCTATAATGAATGGCGAAATCCGCAAAAGAACACAGCTAGAAAGACAAAACAACAAGAGAAAAAAAGAAACTGTGCTTACCCAAAAAAATAGAAAACTTATTTAATATAGCTCATGCAAATGCATTGAATATTGTGAAAATTGAAGAAGATAAAATATTTTTATTGAATCAAAGAAAAGAGGGAAGACCAGCATATATGCATGGCATCGATCGCGAACAAACTGAAGAGAGGCAAAGAAAATTGTTGCAAAGGAGAGAAAAAAAAGTACACAAGAAGTTAACGATTTATTCAGAACTGTTCCAATAAACTATATTTCGTTATCTGACGCGGAAAATTCAAATTTTGAAGAAAATGCTTCTGACATGGATATTGCACAAGAGCCACCTTTAAAGAAAGCTAGGGGAAATACTAATTTAGTAACTCCAAAACTTGCTGCTGTTCTTGATTCTTGCAAAATAAGTGACAGAAATGCTGTTAAAATTATCGTTGCTACTGCAGAAGCGTTTGGTCAGAGCATAAATAAGTTCATTCTAAATAAAAATTCAGTTCGTACTGCTAGACAACAATTGCGGCAAGAACGTGTTGATGAAATCAAAGCCTAGATGAAAAATACTGATATGGAAACTGTTTGTTTGCATTGGGACGGGAAACTACTTCCAGGATTAGAAAGAAAACAGAAAGTAGACCGGCTCCCTATTGTAATCTCCAACGGTGAAATTGAGCAATTACTCGAAGCTCCACCTTTATACACAAGCACTGGAAGAGCCTAAGCATTAGCTATTTGTAAAGCTGTTTACGAGTGGGGTTTACAAGATAAAGTGAAAGCGTTAGTTTTTGATACAACAGCAGTGAACACCGGTCAATCTAAACGGAACAGCTACGATTCTTGAAAACTTATTAGAAAAAGAACTTTTGTATTTACCATGCCGGCATCATAATTATGAACTAGTTTTAAAAAGTGTATTTGATTTAAAAATGTCAAAGTCCGAAAACCCTAATGTTGTCATTTTCCTGAAATTTCAGAAAGCGTGGCCAAAAATAAATGTCAAAAACATTAGCAGTGGCATTAGTGACAAAAGAGTTGAGAAAAAATTCTGTGCAAGTGAAATAGAAATCATAATTTCGAATTTGGAGAAATTTTTAAATGCCGAATAGCCCCGTGCTGATTATAGGGAATTTATTGAACTTATAATAATATTCTTGGGGAAAACACCAAGTCATGGATTAAAAATTAAAGCTCCAGGAGCTATGCATCATGCCAGATGGATGTCAAAGGCCATATACAGTTTGAAAATATTTTTATTTAGAAATGAATTTGAGCTTACCAAAAAAGAAGAAAAGGCTTTATGCGAAATTTCTATCTTTCTTATAAAAATTTATGCTGAGGCATGGTTTACATCTCCTTTACCAATAAAAGCACCTTTTTGTAAAATATGATAGCGAAATCTCAAAAATAGCGTCCGAAAAATTTTGTAGGCATCTTTGGCATTTAGGTTCAGAAGCAGTCGTCTTTGCCTTTTTTGATTCAAGCGTAAGTTCGGAGACTAAGGCGAAAATGATGGAAAGATTAAATAGAGAATCATCGTCATCAAAATGATAAAAAGGCAAATGTAACAATTTCTGAAATCTTGGAAGAGGGCATCGAACAGTTTATTTCGAAAACAACATTAAATTTTAATTTTTTTTTTTTAAATTAAAACGATAAAAGTTGTGAATGATGCAGCAGAACGGGGGGGGGGGTTAAATTGATAGAAGATTATAATTCCATACTATCAACAAATGAAGAACAAAAACAATATATACTACAAGTAGTTCACGATTATCGCCGCAGGTTTCCTGACTGCAACAAATACACTTTACTCAATACAAACTATTAATACATTGTTATAAATAGCTACATACGTATTATAATAAATAACACAAAATTTAACGTTTTGCAAATTAACTTTTCGAAGGCGCAAATCTTGTTTGGGGGGGTATAAATCGAAAACGGTTGGAGATAATCAAAAACTTTTTATTCAGCGTTAAATTTCCTTCATTTCAGTAATATGTCATTTTTATGAGTAATGGGTAATAGCTGAGTTATTCAAGCCCAAAGTCAACTTTTGTGCAAAAATGCTGATTTTAGTAAACTTTGGGGGCTTGGAGGCACCATTTCCCGCCAACCGAATTGAATAAAATTTTGCAACAATTACTTTTTTGGGAAAAGGAATCGATCTGTGGGGTGTCATCAGGCAAATTCACGAAAACAAAAAATCCCATATGCGCTAATGACAGTCTAATGTACATATTTCTGTGAATTTCGTTTGAAATTGTTCTTATTTTCAATATATAAACTATAAAAATTTGTTCGCACTGTTACTTTACTTATTATTCTACTACCTTTTTTTACAGCGTATCACCGATATTTATCCGTTAGCGTATATGGGATGCCATTTGTATGATAGAACAAGAATAAGTTATCAACAATACGCAGTCGTCGTCGTAAAACCCGAAGTCGATCTAAGCATGTCCGTCTCTTGAAGGCACGATATCGGCCTAACCGCTCGAAACAGCACAAATATTTCTTGTAGTTCTAAGCCAACTACATTGGAACGTGAACGAAATCTAGGGAAAAACTTACTCATACCTCTTCTTTACCAATAAATTTTGCAATTAGTTCCTCAGTCCAGAGAAGTAAAAATTCGGCGTAGAATGTGCCGGGGATTGATTATTTAAAAAGGCCATTTTAAACAATTTTCCACATTTCCCTTTGTCGCTTTGCTGACACTACTTTCTTCTATACTGATATGAAGTTTGAGCTCAATCTATTATTTAGTTTGCTTCCAAGGTTCGATTTTGTCAATTCGACTCATGTAAGTATGCTTTATGATTTTTACAAATGGATAAAAATATCGAACAAAGAATATGTCTTGAATTTTGTATTGTAAATTGAATTTCAGGTACCGAATCACTGAAAACGCGTGCCTATAAATGGTATAGTATATTCAAAAGCGGTCAAGATGTAGTGACAGCCCATCAACGCCTTCAACTGAAGGCGTTATTTACATTTGGGAGGCATGGCTACTGAATCTTCCGCGTCTTATGGATCAATTCGTGCCATTTTAAGCCATTGTTAGGGTACGAAACGCGTTGCCGCTCGATTAATTCCGAAAGACGTGAATTTTCTTTAAAAAATCAATTGCATAAAGGTTGCTTAAGAAGTGGTAGAATGGGTCAATTTCTACTTGATATTCACAAAACACTTCATAACTGATAATAAGAGATGGGTTTGCGAGTTTGACATGCAAACAAGTTAACAAGCTTCGGGATGGTGCCTTCCAACTAAGCCAAACGGAAAAAACTACGTTAAAGCCGGTTGATAGTCATGGTAATGCTGAGAGTTTTTTTTTTTTTTTTTTGCTTATTACCGGTATTGTGTAGTTGGAATTCTTGCCTGAAACTCAGGCTGTAAATAAAGCTTATGTACTCGTTATTTGGACCAAATCTGTCAAGTTGGAAAACCCTTGGCTACACAGGAACAGAACCCACTTCTGCCAAAATCAGCATTTTAGGAATACCAGCAACAATTTTGCAATTTTATTGGTTAATTAAAAGTAGCGGAAAAGACCAAGAACTTTACTAATTGTGGGTGTGGGAACTGAACAATATTGAAAAATACGAATTTCCACTGAAAAGAATGAAAGGAGAGCGGTACATGACTATAATACTATGGAGAACTGTCGCAAGTGGTGGAAAAACATGATGAGTAAATTCATCTGTCAAAAATTAGATTTTTTTTGTACCTCTCTGTCAATTTTACTGATTATTTGCTAATTAAAAGCAAATTGGCAGATTCAAAAGGTAGCCATTCCGAATATATATGTATTTGTAAGAGCAAACCCTCTTGCCTGAAGAAAAACGGAACCGAAGGGAACACATTGACGTTCATCATCTTTTCAATTACAATCTGACATCATCATCTTTTCAGTTACAAATCTGACACCTCCGACGGTTCGATTCGGCAAACATGACTTGAAGTAGTAACCACTTTCTATTTCTAATCATTTTTTCAAAGTTTCAACCGTTTTTAAGAGTAACCATTCCCAATATATACGCATTTGTAAGGGCAAACCCACTTGCTTGAAAAAACTCAGAACCGAAGGAGACAAATCCAACAGTCCAAGTCGGCAAGCGTGACTATCAGCAGTAATTAAATGTGTAGACGCTGCATAGTTGATACATCTTTGCCAAATTGATCTGGTCCGTATGTAATCATCGGTAAAGAGAGTATAAAAATCTTCAAAACCGTTTGACATTATGCGAAGGCTTTTGGCAGGGCAATAGCCAACCGTGTGACTACAACATAGTTTTAGAGACGATCTTGAGGAAGGAAATATTAATCTGATACCATCTACAATATTGCAATCTCATCAAGCATTGAAAGCGAATCAGCTATATTGGTTCCGGCGGTAAATGTGGTCTAAATCAAGTCATTTGCTTCTTGAACGTCTAGCTCTTACTTAGAAATCTTTCTCTTCACCCCTGCTGTTCGCAGTTTAAATGCTGCCTAAATAATTCCTTCCCTTTTGATGATTCCATCCACTGTGCTTCGTTAGACGGACACCGCACTACAACACAATCCACCAGCCTGTACCACCACCTGTATTATAATGCCCCTGCTCCAGTTGCTTCTAAATCTCTCACTTTTTGTCCCGAGTATAAAAATGTCAGACCTTTTACATTTTAAGGATTCATCACGCATCAGTAAACATTAACGAATTGTTTAAAGTGCTTTCTGTTGTTGTTTTCTTGTCTCTCTTAGTGTCTCTTGTGAGTGTGTGTGTATGTTCTCTTGCACATACTCGTATCTGGGCATCAAAATAACATTTATAAGAGGTGGCATTATAATGTCTGCATGGTGGAGGAGAACTAAACGCAAACAACACAACATTAAAATCAGCACAAAAAAACAATTTTCAAGACAGCAGCAGCAGAAAATGGAAAGTGGAAGAGAAAATTGCACTTCGACACATTTAAACTAAGTTAAAAGGACTAAAACTAAATATTTATGTACTTGATTTTCAGACTTCAAAGAGATTATAAGTGGGGACAAAAGAAGGGAGTCACGTCGTAATCGATACCCAAAACAACCGAAAGAATAGTGGACATGTAATGAAAACCATAATTGAAAAGCAAGAAGTCCTTAATAGTTATCTAAAAACCGAAGTAACGGATTAGTAACCTATGCCTTAAACGGTATCAGACGACTGAGCGAACGTTTCATCACCAATAGAAGTATTTGGAAATACTCAGTGGGAAAATTGATTTGGTAGATGTAAACAAGAAGTATAAATAATGAATTAAACGTAGTGAAAAACTTCGAGGGCGGTCCGAAAACTAGCCGACCTGACGTATAGATAGTGCCAATAGTTTCAAAAAAAATATTTTGGTGAAAAGTGGCAAGATGGGTGCCGCGCTTGCTTTCAATAGATCAAAAACAGCGCATTGAAGATGTTTCAGTGGATTGTTTGGCGATGTTTCAGCGCAATAAAGCTGATTCTTTGCCTTTATTAAGCATATATGAAGGAACAGTCAAAGCAGTGGACTGGAATTAGAGAATCGTGTTCAAAGAAGGCGAAGATAGTTCCATCAGCAGCAAGTTAATGATGTCTGTTTTTTGGCATCCGCATGGGATTAGTTTTATTGATTATCTTCAGAAAGGAAAAGGGTCAACGACTAATATAGGTATTATGCTAATTTATTACAGCGTTTATGTGATGAAATTATGGAAAATAGCTAAATTCGGCGAAATAAAATGTTGTTTCTAACTAGACTTTTTTTATGGGGTTATATCAAGCAAAAAGTTTGCAAAACGAAACCAAGAAATTTGACCGAATTGAAGCGGTCCATTAAAACAATAATTGAGTTGATCCCGATTTTAATCTTTCAGGCTGCAATTAATAATTTTCTGATCATGAGGGTCATTTACTGTCTATCACCTTCAAAACGAATTAGTTATATAAAATAAAATTGAATTTTCTATACAAAAATAAAAACAATTAATAAATAAATAAATGAAATACATTGATTAAAAAAAAAAGTTAATTGAATTTCTTATTGTAGCACAATTGGTGCGCGAACCTGTATTTCATTGGAAGTAACTGCCAGCGCAGAAATTTCAGTCAGATGAACGGACTGAAACTAAACTGAACTGTTTGCAACGGTGCAAAAGAGCGAAGAGTTCCAGAAAAGGCGTAAAAAATCGTTGGATTCCTATCAATAAATACTGTAAATTAAAGCACAATAAAAGAAGCTAAATTATAACTTATTGAAGTTAATTATTAAAATTTATAATTATTTTAAATTGCAACATATTGTATTTCGCTTAGAAATTGTAGGAGAAATATAGATTTTTGCAAACATCAGCTAATATGTTGGTAAGGTATCATAAGGATATGGCTATACTGACCATTTCTATTCACATAATTGAGTTGTGTACCCACCTGATCTTTGTTAATTTAATATAATTCCATAAAGAGTGGGCACCTAGCAAAATACGGATTAAATTAGGTAATTTATTTCCAGAATACCAGAAAAGGCGGGGTTGTCCGTACGATTTTCGTTCCACTTAAAGCTGAATACTAAGTTCTTTTCGCGAGGAAAACATTCCACTCGGCATTTTTACTCGTAAACAAATTTAGCGGCTTTGCCATCTTTTCTTGTATTGATTTCCAATACTGAAACCGGAACAGCATATATTTTTACGTCATAGTGTATTAGATATGTTGTTAAGTTGCGTCTTTTTTTATTACTATTTCATTTCCAAGTTTACAAATGTACATTGTTCCGACTTCAGTGTTGGAAATCAACAAAAAAGAGGTTAGTGTTGCCACTTAAGTAAATTTTCCGCGTCAAAAAATGTATTATCTAGTGGAAAATGTAACTTTAAATTTCACGAGCAGTTTTTTTATAACTATAACTATAACTTAGTATTGCAATGCAGTTCAATTTAAAACAAACTGCAGTCTATAAATTAGTGTTTTTATGGGAGTGGGTACCCGAATAGAACTGCCAAAGCAGACCATCTTCATTCTTCAACGTTAGTATACCAAGCTTATAATGTTTTTCAAATTTAGTTAAGTGCAACTGTAGAAAGATATGAAGCTAGCTATAAACGGATCGTTTGTGTGGGAGACGTGTTTACCAACGTGTTTGATCGATTTTTTTGTTTGAAGTCTTACCAGGCAATACGTACAAATGAAAACAACAATTAACGAACCACTTTGCCACAGTCTATAAATTAGGAACCACAGAGAAAAACTTGAATTTCGGAAAATCGTTCAATTTATATAGGAGTTACCAGAGAGAATGTCACAATGCTGTCCACTTTCTTTCTCAGACGCTATGTAACCACATCCGTAATGCGTACCAAATATGAATGAATTTAGGGTAACCGTATCGGGATAGCCGCATGAACTAACCGTCTGTCCACTGAGTGGTTTTAAAACTACTGGTCTGGTTTTAAACCACTGTCAGCTGTTAAACACCTGTCATCTGAAGCGCTATTTGTTTAGGGAAATGTTTGCCATTCACGAATACAGATCACTTAATAACCGAAGAATAAGCAAACTTAGTTAAAACTTACTATAAAAGGGGTGATTCAAATGTAGGTTTTCAATCGAACAAAAGTTTCTTTAGCAATGAAGCTCATTTCTCACACGGTGGTTACGTCAAAAAGTAAAATTGTTGCATATGAGGCTCGGAGAATCCAGAAGTGATTGTGGTAAAGACATTACATCCGGAAAATGTGACTGGTTGGTGCGTATTATGGTCTCGAGGTATCATTGAGCCGTATTTTTTCGACTGGATGTAACCTCATGATGCTGGAGAAACCTCAAAAGCATTCACTGCTGCAATCAATCTAGAGGCGGTTACTTAAATTACATTGTAATGGCAAAGTCCAAGCATTATACTAGAATAAAAGTTTCATCGAAATCATAGCTTTATGTGCGTTTTATTTAACTTTACTTTTGAAATCAAAAAAAGGATAACTCTGTATAAAATGAAACCCAAATTATGAGCAAGAAATAGAGAATAACTGTATTGTTAGTTAGTGCATTTTACATGGACTTGTCGTATGAAAGAAACGCTTTTTTAGTGCCCCATCAGGACTGGTCTTGGCTGGCCTTACATTCCGATATAACAATTTTTAGTCCAAAACGTGGCACGAGCAAAATGCCACTTTCTCACACATGATCCATCGTCTTCGCATAATCACGTCCACAATTAAAGTGACCCCTTAAAATAAAAAACAGCAATTTCACTCCACAGTTCGAAAACCAAATGATGTCACCTAAGGAGACCTTTCAGTGACGGAAGATAATTATTAGCGTCGATACATACTTGAGCTGTTTCATGTTATTCATGTCCTTTGGGGGAAATAGTCAATAACAAAAGTAATATGATATGAAAACCCTCTCTCATTGATCTAATTTTGCACTGTACAGAACGACGATATTTTGCCTTTCTTTTTTTTTTGTGATTTTAATTAAATTAAGACCAAACCACATACATTAAAAATGTAATTACGTTGTAATTAATGTTTTTGTATACAGAAACTCTAAGGATGATGAGAGATTCTAATCGAATTGATAGGTAGATATGAAATCAACATGGGAAATCAACACTTGAATGGATTATTAAAATAAAGTCTTCAAGGCGAACTAAATCATTATAATTGTAATATGAAATTTTCTACTTTTCTAGCGATGAGGCAAATGTTTTCCTGATAGGCCAATGCTGCTTAATTCCCAACTTCAATTGCCTATGACGCATTTTCATGCAATACTTCAGACTCCTAACTGAAGCTTTTCGGCCTCTACGGTTCCTTCAAAGGACATATGTATGGAAGGACGATCATAACGATTATGCCATAATTGACCCGGCTAAGTAGCAAGTTGGATCAACTTGTTAAAATTATACAGCGTTGAAAGGAATTCTCTTTTAGCGTACTTCTGGAAAGCAAAACTATTTCGATATTTTGGAGTAACATCTTGGCAGCAATATTCACAAGATACCCCGTATATGTAAACTTACAAATATTTTTCACACAGGAATTTTCAATAGAAGTTTTTCTCCTGATGAAGTTCAAAAAAAGCCATAGAAACATTGAGAAATAAATGATGAAATAAATTTGGAAACACGAAAGATGTAAATTAAAATGTTGAAAAATGTAAACTTTTCAGTAAATGGGCTCATTTCTTGTAAGGTCAAGATTTTTTACCAACCGGCCGACATTGTTCATTATGGAACTAAAGCTGTTTGTAACTATAAGACATTTTCATGCAATATTTCAGCCCTTTAGCCCGAAACATTCGAATGAATGTTTCTCGTTGCTACCAACCAAATGTAAAACTTAATGCACCCTGGAATGGAGGATCCAGAAAGTGAAATTTACTCCAATTTGTTGGATAATAGAAATAATAGAACTATAGAAATGAAGTCTAAGAGAAATAAAGTCTAAGAGAAATAAAGTCCATCTACAAACGTAACTTCTTTACTTTCTTCATTTTACACTGTTTAAACGACTTTTTCTTAATATGTAGTCACATTTTTTATTTGGTAATTGCGATCCTTTAAGTGGTTTCAGAACCGCCGATCTGGCAAAGCTGTCAGCTGTTAACCTCCTGTCATCTGAACTGTTATTTATTTAGTGAAAGGGTTACCATTTACGAATATCAATCGCTTGGCAATGAATGAAGCGTAAAAAAAGTTAAGTCTTAATACAAAATTGGTGTCTCAAACTTGGACTTTCAATCGAATAAAATTTTCTTCAGCGATGATGCTCATTTTTCGCTTGGTGGTTACGTCAACAACAAAATTGTCGCATGTGAGACTGGAAAAACCCTAAAATGATTGTGGAAAAGCCATTGCATCCGGAAAACCAGATCATATAAATGACATTGTATTTCATATACCACAGCAAAGTTTAAGTATTATAATGAAATAAACTTTTATATCAACGAAATCATAGCTTTATGTGTATTTTATTCAACTTTACTTGAAAATGAAAAATGTATAACCCTATATAAGGTATAGCAAAAAGAAATCTACTATTTTTCCCATAGATGGATTTAGCAATTTGTGTCTCGCTTTGCACATGAACGATCAATTTGCCTTAGATGGCGTGAGAAAGATAAAATTTCATGCTACTTAAGATCGTTTAAACGCGGGTCGAAGATGGAAATCCACAAAGAGAAAATATGATATGTTTTACTATGCTTCTTCAATAAAAACGAAAACGTCAGAAAATTTGAACAGCGTTTATATTCCTGAAACTGTTGCTAACTCCCTTGCGGTAATTCTGATGTCAATTGTCGAGTCCGACTGTCACGTAATCACTGTTTCGATTGTTCGAGAACTAAATATTGCACAAACAATCGTCAGGAATCACCTGAATAAGGCTGGATACAAAACAGAAACTCGATGTATGGGTGGGATTGATAGGAAATCATCTATTGTACTATGAGCTGCTCCCCTAAGCCTAGTCCTTAATTCAAATGCGTGCTGACAACAATTAGATCGTCTGTAGGAAATCCCAGGATGTGCAGCAGCGACCATCTTTGACAATAGAGTAAAAATTGTGCCCCGTCAGGCCACAGCCAGGCCAGATAAATGGATCGTGGTTCGACAGAATTTCCGGGAGCTTAGTCTGGAGGTGATTTCCTGCTGTTCTTGTCTATGACGAATGATTTTGCCGGTGAAAAATTCGCCTTAAGAGAAGCTGGCGAAAATAAACTGTCTCAGTTATTTTTGCCAATAGGGAGAAGGGTTCTTGTGAGAGAGGCGTAATGGAATTACTTTCAAAACGGCAATAAGTTATCGAATAAAACAGGGTATACTTGGCCCAATTGGTATCATCCTAACTATGTTAAAAAAAGCCTTCAATGTCATGCAAAAGTAATGGAGTTCTATTTACTACACCTTGTATTTGAAATGGTGTAATTTTATATGAAAACGTCAATTTTTTTTTTAATTTATAATTTTATTATGTTATAAATGAGTTTTGGATTTTTATTGTTAAATAATATAATACAAACTTATGTATCAAATATCAACGTTAATTTTTTTTTTTGTTTATTGTAAATTATGTGGCTTTTCAAATATTATGTCTTTCTTTAGCTTCGTTTTACCCATAGAAAGTTTCCACTGCCACAGACATAGCATTTTTCTTAATAATGAATGATATCTGCCTTAGGCACATTTCCATATCAAATTATGTCTCTATTGCTCTTTAGTTTCTGTCGTAGTGTAGTCTTAATCTTTAATTTGTATGTATTATCTTTGTTATTAATGTTTAATTTTTCACTTTTATCTTTTAACCCATTAATGGTGTCTTTTATTACAAAAACGGACGGCCATTTAAAGGTAATTTATGAAATCCAAAAATCTACCGCTTAATCTCGTTGTTAACGGCGTCCCAAACACGTTCATTGTTTGGCACCATCGAGCGACTCGAAATTGTCCAACCTCTTCCTCCAATCATCATCATCATCAACATTATCATCATTTATCGAAAGTTACACGAAAAGGAACCATAAAGATGGCTGAATATAAAGTATCGACAAAAGCTCATTTCGGTAATTTTGAACACAGTTCCTCCCCCCGATGCTCCTCCTTCTCCTCGTTTTTTCCGTTTGCTCTGTCAGTGATATAGCTTAAAGGTTAATTGCGTTAAATGCGAAGAAAATGAAAGGGCTTTTTGCATCTGCCTCTTTAAGTTTTAGCACATTGTTGAGAGAGACGCTGCGTTGACCATGATCCACGAAAGGCATTGAACTGAACTGAAGAAGACAACGAACACCCTCCCCTTGCCAAAGGTGAAAATATTAATGATAACGATAACAGGCAACAACAGACAGGAAAGCCGTAGATAGACCTACAAGTACGTAAAGTCTCTGTTTAACAACCCCCAATGAACAAAAGAAGAGCTCATTGAAATTTGAGGTTAAATATAGCAAAAGACTCAGCGTACAAACGCACTGCTTTATGTACTTTGTGCTTTAACGAGTCCTCCTTCGCTCGCAGTCATATCACGGACTCACAATCTGTTAGTATAATTTTTGGTTTGTATTGCTGGGCGGCCGTCTCTCGTGTGTCAGTCAGTCAGTTAGTGCGAGTGAGTGTGTGACTCCCTCAAGAGAGATTAACAGGACACAAAAACCACCCCGATGGCATCAGGGTTCACAAAAGTTTTATGTGCTGACATTACCTACCGCTCAGATGAATCTTATCTGTTATTTTGTGCAAAAAGTCCGCCGTCCATGTAGTTACTTGTTTGGCAGTATTCCTTTGTTGGCGTTCCTTCAAACAATTGAAAGCTGCTGCATTTTCTTGCATGACAGCCGCCCACCTTCGTTTAATGTTATGTTAAAATTAAATCAGTTTAAGTCGCATCAAAGGGAATCTCTGCTGGCGTTGCTGCCGATGATATCGACATTGATGATGATCATGATGATTCTTTTCCTTTTACAGCAAAACCATAAAAAGGAGTAACTGCCAAAATGGCTTTAAAAGTTATTGCGGCCCTAAGAAATCAACTATATGGAATGGTAGTGTAAGCTATGTACAATATGGGACACAGTGGAGAGAAGCGCATCCAGAGAAGAACAAAAGATCCGCTGATCGTAGTCGAGATGTGGGGGAAAAAGGATAGTCATCGACGAATTTGACAAGGCGTTGACATAGGAAGGAAGCTGTTATATTTGACGGCTTTTTACCAGATCTTCTACAGCAATGAAGACTCTTTAGATCATGTTGTAAATTGTCTTCTTTTAATCAGAATTCACCTAACGAATTACTTTAAGTTATTAATGGACAACAATTTTAAACACATGTTAAAAATTTGAAGATTTTGCATCGTAAACAAAAAAAAAAAAAAAAGAAAATTCTAAAAATATTCAGTAGTCTTACAATGACTGCCGGTTATAACGTATTTTTTTCATGTGTGCCTTTGATGTAATTAAAAAGAACTTCCCAAGAAGCGGAAAATATGCTCACATAGCATTTATGGAAGCAATGATAATGGTATTCTTTGGAATGACTTTAATTTTTCTTTTTTTT
>JAHXMU010000092.1:1647095-1666021 GCA_019455685.1 Philornis downsi | reverse complement strand
GAAATATTGGATATTTAATTTATGGTTTGTATGGGAGGTACCACGCCTCATTGTCCAATCCCGCCCATATTTGCAGTGGCACTTAAGATATGTACACTAAACCTACGCACCAAATTTTGTTCAAATACCCTAAGCAGGAGCAGAAATAATTGATTTTTAACATTTTGTTTGTATGGGAGGTATCACGCCCCTTTGCCCAATTGGACCGAATTGTAAATCTAAACCATCCCGGGCACCACCCAGACGCATATACAAAAATTTATTCAAAGCGGCTCAGCCGTTTAGGAGGAGTTCACTGACAACGCCCGTACAGTAGAATTATATATACATATAAAGAAGATTAAAATATTTATTTGTGCAACCAGCTGTCAAAATAATCAATTTCAACAATTCTTGAATATTAAGCATGTATAAACAATGTTAGCAATAATAAAAAATTGTTAATAGAAAAGTAGTTAAATAAAAGACTTTGAAATGATAGAAATGATACCGAACAAATACGAAATGTATTTTTTATATCTATATATTATAAAGGGTGATTTTTTAATCGTTTTTTTAAAAATAGAATAAAACACTCAAATTTGCATCATATGTTATTTTTTTTTTTTTGTTAGAATCAATGAATTGAACTTTGCCATTTAACTTTTAAAGCCAATTTCACAATAATTTTTTCGTCCGCGGCTCCGTCTCAAAATGTCCATTCAGAGGCTCCAATTTATCGCCACTTTTTCGAGCATTTCGGCCTGTGTTCTACGAATAACACGTGTTATGTTGTTCTGGAAGGCTTCAATAGTGTTCGGCTTGTCCACACAGACCAACGACTTGACGTAACCTCACAAGAAATAATCCAGAGGCGTTAAATTCCAAGATCTTGGTGGCCAACTCACAGGGTCAAATCGAGAGATAAGCTGCTCACCAAATTCATCCCTCAACATATCCACTGCTTCACGAGAAGTGTGGCATGTTGCACCGTCCTGATGAAGCCACATGTTAACCAAGTTCAACTCAGCCAATTGAAGCAAAAAAAAAAAAATCCTTGAGGTTGAATATCAAATGCCCAATCGCTAAGAATAGCGTGCATTTGGTGCGAAATTTGGAGATAAAAGCACGAATTGTTGATTCAGCAGGTCGATTATGATGACCATAAAATGGTAGTATCGAACAATGCCCATTTGTCACAGAGCACGAATTTTGATAATCAATTTCAACGATTTGCAATCGTTGCTCGTTTGTTAGTCTTTCTATGATGAAATGGCAGAGTATACTGTACAGTTTTCACTTTGCCAGTTGACGATTGGACTCCAATACCAACCAGTGTTGCCAACCTGAAAAACTTAAATCTTAAAAATTCACCCTATATCTTATATCTATATATTGAAACCACATATATTTTTATATATATCATCGGAACCAAATCAAATCCGGAAATTGTTATGATTTGTTTCAGTTTCAGAAACCTCAATTAATTTAAATCAAATTCGAAAATAGTTTTGATTTGTTTCAATTTCTGAAATCTAAATTACATCAAGTCAAATCGGCAAAATAATTTTGATTTGTTTCAGTTTTCGATTTCAAAATTAAAGTTAACTAAAAACCATATAAAGCTATGATCTCGATCACATTTTTATTTCATTATAATTCCCAAACCTTGGCATTATGTACGAAATATTACACAATGTCATTTAAATGACCGCCTCTGGATTGGTTGCAGTAGTGGATCCATTTGAGATAGTTTTCGACTACTTTTTCGCACATTTCGGGCGCTATTTCGGTTTTAACTTGTCGAAAGTTAGTTTTCAAATGCTCCAATGTTTGGGGAAGATCCGCGTAAACACGGTATTTGACTTTGCCCCACAAAACGATTCTAACGGCTTCAAATGGCATGATCTTGGTGGTCAATTAATGTCGCCAAAATGTAAAATTAGGTTTTTTGGAACCTGGTCGTGGCACCATCTTCTTAAAACCACATATTGTCCAGTTCATAATCTTCAATTGTAGGCCAAAAAAAGTCGGTTATCACATGGTCATGGCGCTCTGAATTGACGGTAACGATGACGGTTCCTCCAGCGTCATTTTGAAACAAATGTCGTACATCCCAATGACATCTTCAGACTATAATCTGCACTTTTTCCGGATGCAATGACTTTTTCACAGTCATTTATGGATACTCCAAGCCGAGTGACAATTTAACTTGTTGACGTAACCACCGAGTGAGAAATGAGCTTCATCGCTGAAGACAATTTTGTTCGAAAAATCACATTGAAAGCCTGTTGCACCCAATCAGCATATCTACGACATTGTGAATGGTCAGCCAGCTTTAATTGTTCCATGAGTTGAACTCTATATAGATAAAGGTGGAAATCCAACTGCAAAATATGCCATAATGAGCCGTAAAATAGGCTCAATTTGCCAAAAAAAAACAAGGAATCGACAAATTCGGATTATCTGTACATTTTCACTAATAGAAGCGATATTTTCAGAAGTGCGCACACTTCGATGGTCCGCAGGCCATCTTTAACGCTTCCAGTTTTTTCAAATTTCTTTATAATCTCTCCAAATCCTTGCACAGTAGGTCGGATGTAGCAAATTAAATAAATAACACTTCAGATGACAAGTATTTAATAGCTGATGGCCTTGCCAGACTGGCGGTTTTGAAACCACTAGGTGGAATCAAGATTGTATTGAATTTTGAATGAAATTACAAACAATTTTGATTTTGATTCTTAAAGCGAAAACGAAATTAGAAACTTTTCTGATTCTAATTTAGTGTACGAAATGTTTTGTTTAGACTTAATTTTAAGTCTCTCAATTAAGAAAAACAAAGCCAAATTTTCAAGTAAGTATGAACATTTCTAAGGCCCGGGTATGGTAAATTCTGAAAATAAATTATTTGAAACATTTTTAGCTTTCGTAGTTCGACGCCAGGTCTTTTTCTCTGCTGAGAAACGAAACCGCATTTAATTTCAATTCTGATTCAGATTATGAAACGCATTTAAACTAAATTCTCATTTCAAGTTTTCGAATGTAAACCTATATTTCATTACGATTCGACAAAGAAACAGTATTAATTTGGGTCCTTAATTTCGTTTCAGCTAGAAAACGAATTAATGTATAAAGTGAGTTGCTGTTCGAATATGAATCAGCAACAAAATTCTAATGTCCAATAAATGAACTTAGAATATCAAAACCGAAATTAATTTGAACTTTCGTGAAGGTCCCTGATTTACATATTGCTTTGCATGACATCTATTATTTTTGCATGACGTTGAAGGCTTTATTTAACACAGTTACAATGATCCGATTTAAGTCAAAGATTTACCGTTTTATTCCATAACTTGTTGCCATTTTGAATGTAATTCCGTTAAACTTCTGTCGTAGAAACTCTCGGCCCTATTGGCAAAAAACTGAGAGTTTGGCCATAAGGGAGAAGCTCATAGTAGATGATTCCCGAACAATCCCATCAAATACACAGCAAAACCTTTCTGTTCTTCAATACCGGCTCGGCAAACGTTTGTACTGGTGTAAATATAAGTCAAATATTCGCCGTTTTGTTCCATAATTTGTTTCAATTTTGAATGTAATTCCATTAAGCCTCTCTCGTAGGAACTCTCGCCCTTATTTGCTAAAAACTGAGAGTTTGGTCATAGGGGAGAAGCTTATGGTAGATAATTCCCTGACAATCCCATCTAACACACAGCAAAAACTTCGATACTCGGCTCGGCAAACGTTTGTACAGGTTCACCGCGAATCGACTTGATGTTGCTATAAAGGATGCACTTTTCATCAGAAGTCATAGATTTTCGCAGATTTAAATTTTAAATGTGAGAGTAAAAAAATTGTTACCTGTTTTTTCTCATATGGAATTGTTTTTACTCATATTTCTAAGCAAATATTGCTGTCCACATCGGTTTTTATATAGGGCATTTGTTGCCTGCAATGTTCTCAAAAGGAAAACACAATTTAATTCATATAGAAAAATTACTGATCAAAATTGTTTTCATATGAAAAGTTGCTGCCACAATTTTTTTCATATGGCAAACGTATTGCCCAGAAACCACTACTTTGCTTCCCCATGGAAAATTTGTTGCCCACAATTTTCCTCCTACGAAAAGGTTGTTACCCATGATTTTTCTCATATGGAAAATGAAATTTGTTGCTCACAAATTTCCTCTTACGAAAAGGTTGCTGCCCATGATTTTCCTCACATGGCAAACGTATTGCCCGAAACCACCACTTTGTTTCCACATGGAAACTTTGTTGCCCACAACTTTCTTCATTGTTGCCCATTATTTTTCCCATATGGAAAATGCATTGTCCAAAACCTCCACTTTGCTTCCACATGGAAACTTTGTTGCCCACAACTATCCTCTTGTGAAAACCTTGTTGCCCATGAGATCTTTCTGAAATGGAAAATGTCTTACCCGAAACCACCACTTTGTTTCCACATGGACACTTTATTGCCCACAACTTTCCGCTTATGAAATAAGCGTTGTCCGTGATTTCTCTCATATGCCCTTAATATTTTTTTTGCCCTTAATATTTTTCGTATAGAAAAGCTATTCCAAGTCGTCTTTCTCATACAGAAATGTGAAAAGTAATATCAAGTAACAAAATCTACAAACGGGGGAGGCATGAGTAGCATTTCCGTACGGAAAAGGTATTTCTGATACAAAAAATTTGATGCATTTCCCGTGTGGAAAAATTGTTAGACTTCCTTTTTCTAATACAGAAAGTGTGCCGTTAATATACAGCACATTTGCTTTCCGCAGCCATTTGTATACAAGAAAGTTATTACTTATATTTGTTCTCTAATACGGAAAATCTGTTGCTCATCAAATTGATAGAGGAAAATTTGTTGTTATGCCAACAAGAGTTTTATGCAAGTGTCCACTACTTCTATATAATTTTTCTTTCCCCATTTGATGGCATAATTGTTCACTTCCTTTTCTGTGTTTTCCATTGGGAGCAATTTATTGGCCGGCTTTATCGGGGATTTGTCTTTGAGATTCTGTCATCACTCAATAAAACCAAAATCTTACGAGCTGCCTGCCCCCTATCAAAAGCGAAAATATGAATTGTCTAGTGGAAATCTTATGGGATTGAACAACAAAACTCTTTAAATTATAGAGCAGTTTTATAATATTTAACTGCAAAATTATATGTTACCAAATTAAACGAACACATGTTGCATGTGGCAGCATGTTGCATGTGGCATTTACACATTCCGGGCAATAACAATGAATATGAATGGCTGTATGGAGAAAATGAATGTATAAACAAGATAAAGCTGCTAGATTTAAAGAAGGAAGGAATAGACGGAATAGGGAGGTTCTTTTCCCCAACGGCACTTTGAGTCGTAAATTGTTCCACTTATTTAGAGAGCAGGAGGTCTCCCCAAAAGTTGCATGAACATGTCGCTGGAAGAAATATGAGAAGTTTTTATTTTAAAACGTTGCATGTAAAGCGCGCAGCAATTGCAGCATATGAATGTAGGAAAATGCTGAAGACTTCGGCGTTTTATCTGCGGATGATCCCCTATTGGTGGTTGATAAACTATCAATTGAATTGTAACAATTATGTTCATTTAAATTATTCAACATTTATGCCAAAACTATGGATGGAGGCTTCAAACCAGTTACATTTTATTTTCACGTTGTACAAAAACGTGTCTCGGGTTGTTGTTTTTGGGAAGATAACGTTATTTTGGCATCTGCCTTCCTGGAGAGTGCCCCCAAAACGAACAACTGCCAGGCGTTAAAGATCCCACTGCAGTGGTTCCTGTAACTGATATCGCTTGAACGCTGTTCAAATACTTTGCCACAATTATTATAATCTTGTTTAACCAAGCGAGTTTTTTGTTTCGTTTTCTATTTGTTCATATGATTCTATAAATAAATAAAGAAAATCCCCCGCTGGGCACACAACGAAACCTCCTAGACTCAAATCTATGATGAGAATATTCGGTACGATGTTTCCTACATCGCAGTGCATGCGGGTATACGGTGGGCATTGTATCATCAACTACAGGGCCAACAGGTTCCGAGTATTAATTGTATTATGGCATTACGGAGCTTAATTAAAACTGTATACCTCTTCCCATTGTCTATCTTCTATGCTCAATGGTAACGAAAATATTTTTGACAAATAAATTATTGCTTTATAATTTTTGTACAAGTAAAGAATTATGAAAATTATAAACGATTTCCTAAACACCGCTATTGTAACTAAAGCCACGTTGTAACCAAATTCCCGCTGTGGTTTGTCGTTTGATTTAGTCTAGAACAGTTCATACGAACAGTTTTTGATAGAATTTAAATATGAATAGTTCGAGAATACTATAATACTGAGAAGAAGAAGAATAATACTGAGAAGAATCATAAAATTTGTCATACAAAGTATTAGTATAATCTAACATTTATGATATTTAGAGAAGGTAATAGAATACTTGAAGAGGAAAAGATGTGATCAACAACATTTCTCAAAGACAAATTGTAGGCAACTACTCTTCTCCTAGAATATGTGTAAGCAACAATTTTTCTAGAAAGGAAATTTATGAACACCAAATTTTGCATCAAGAAAACATATTAAATAATAGTATAATCTAACATTTATGATATTTAGAGAAGGTAATCAAATACTTGAAGAAGAAAAGATGTGATCAACAACATTTCACAAAGACAAATTGTAGGCAACAACTCTTCTCCTAGAATATGTGTAAGCAATAATTTTTCTAGAAAGGATATTTATGAACACCAAATTTTCCATGAAGAAAAAATATAGGCAACAACATACAATAAAAAGAAATGAGTAAGTTTAGAGCAATAAAAATTTTGTATACAGCAGTTGGGCGCAATTACATTACCGCATACAAAATATGTGCAACAAAGCATCTACACAGCAAAGACGTGGAAACCAATATATTAGCAGCAATTTTCCTGTACACAAAACAATTTATATCATCAACGACTTCCATAGACGGACAAGATGTAAGAAACATATTCTCTACACAGAACCGATTTCAACAACAACTTTCCTATCAGCAGCCGAAGTAAGTAACAACATCTCCACAGAGAAATTAAATACCAACAACTTCCCAAACTAGAATTAATATGAGCAGCAGTTTCTCTGTTCAAAAAAGGTGAGGTCAACAAGTTTGCCATGTTGAAGAGTTGTAAGCATTTTACACAGAAATGTTGTGGGCGACAAATTTTCCACACGAGAAATGTGTGTGCGACGACTTTTCCACATTGAAAAGCTGTGGGCGACAACTTTTCTACAACGAAAGGTTGTGAGCGACAACTTTTCTACACTGAAAAGTTGTAAGCGACAACTTTCCTACACGGAAAAATTATGAGCGGCAACTTTCCTACACGGAAAAGTTGTGAGCGGCAACTTTCCTACACGGAAAAGTTGTGAGCGGCAACTTTCCTACACGGAAAAGTTGTGCGCGACAACTTTTCTATATGGAAAAATTGTAAGCGACAACTTTCCTATACAGAAAAGTTGTGGCCGACAACTTTCTGTATGTTCTAATATTGGAGCCCCCCATGCCCTAAGCTGTGAAATTCAAATTCACTCTCCTTGAGAGGAGCAATTGATCTAAAATTGACCTGCTTCGAAGAAGTTAACAAAATTATTCAAATGGAAAGAAACTGTTTAAATTATTTAAATGGAATGATTCGACAGAAATCGTTCTGCTGGGAAATATCGAGTTACATCATTCCTTGGTGAACAATTGACTGCAATTTTTTCGATGAAAATCCCTCTGTTAGAAAAAAGGGACCAGAATCGAGGAAAGATTTCGTCGAAATAAATGTGTTAAAAGTAGTCTATCGTAATCGGGTAGTTGAAAGTGATCGACAGGAATTTTGGAACCACTGAATGGACCATACAAAATTCAGTTACGACCAACTATGTTGAAATAATTTAAAAAAAATTAATATTTGAAATGTTTTATATTTACGATGCTACAAGTTACCCAATAAATGTGATTTTTCTATTTTTTTCTAAAATTCTGTCAATATTTAGCATTTTTAGTGCACGACATATTTATTATTAATTTTATATATTACAAATATTATTATAACTTATTGTATCGCCTTGAAGGAAATCCTTTCCCGAAATAATACTTTTATACCAACGAATAGTCAATAAACCCATTTTCAGAAAAAAGATTTCAGTTTTCGCCTCTTTTTCGACCTCTTCTATCGTCTGGAAACGGATGTCTCGAAGTGGTAATTTGTGAAAAGGAGGGAGAGGAAACTGGGCCAAAACCATGCTAGCTGAATACAGTTGTTGTTCGATGATATTTGTCGCGTTTTGGCCAGAAATTCATTCACAATAAAGGCCTTCCGCGGTTTTGTATTATCGTGGTGAAATATTGATGATTTTTTTGTGCCTTTTCAATGAATTTGTTTTCTCAAATGCCGCACAATACCCAGGTAATGTTCCTAATTTATCAGCTGATCTCCTGGCAGAAATTACGAATGCACAGCATCGCGATGTTCAAAGACAACTTTCAACTTTGCCTTGACTTTTAATCAATACTTACGTGGTTCCCTAATTTTCGACTTATTTGAAAGGTGCCTTTCCGAAGCTTCTTGGCTGGTATGCATATCAAACTCTCACATTCTTTTCTTGTCACCATTACAGCGTTTTAGGAATGTGGGGTCGGAATTGACCATTTTAGAATATCTTCAGCGATCTTTACGTGATCTTAAGTTTTTAAAGAAAATTCAGATCTTTCGGCGTTAGTCGAACAGTGTGAATTGAGACACAGGAAGTCCAGCAGCTGTCTTTCTTAAATTGAAATGATGATTTTTAGTTACCGTTTCCTTCACTGTGTAGAAATTAATTGCAATTGAAGTCATTGATAACCGTCCAGCACTGTAAATCTTCAATTACATCTCGATCACTTTTGAATACACTGTACCGCTCCTATGCAAATGATTTCGATAACGTTTATCCATTGTAAATCTTTTGTAACATTTTTGAAATTCTATTTAAGACAAATCCTTGGTTCGATATTTTTATTCTTTATGAAAGCAGTATATTGCGATTCGGTATCATTTGGCCATAAGACTTAAAAAATTTCAATTTTGTAAAATTAACGAAATGATATGAAATGAAAACTTACTCGAGATGAACTGACAAAGTAGAGCACTGTAAATGAAATAAATCACAGATGGCGCTGAAATTCTGCATCAGTACAAAGAACAGTTATGCCAATTTAACGACCAGAATTTTGACAGTTTCTTGAAATGGGCTTTTTAAGTGATCAATTCCACTTTTTTGTGACATAGGCTATATGTATATTCTCAAAATCTTTCACAAAGCAAAGTTTTTTATTGCGTATCACTGCTTCTGAGCTTGAGGGGGTTCTAAGTAAAAATTATTTTATTGTCCAGTGAATGTAACCATCTGCCCCCTATCATTTATGAGATTTAAAGACAATTTTTCCCCCTTAAATATACCTGTCCTCACTTGCTGTCAGCTGAATAAATATTTAATTACATGTCTATCGTTGTGCCTTCCTGGCATTTGAGAATTTTTGCATTTTTCTATTCCTCATTTTGAACATTTCCCAAATGATTTCTTTGGACATTTCAATTATGGGCTTGCAAAACAAAAAGAAAAATCTGTCCAATTGGCGAAAAATCACTGTCTGTGGAAAACTCAAATTTTAAGTCATTGTGAAAAGTAAAATGTTGGGTTATCAAACAGCCTAACAAACAGCAGCAGCAGCCGCGGTAGTGGCACCAGCAGTCTTTTGGCTCCCTCAACTGCAAGCAACAGATTGACTAAGTGGCCAACAAGTTTTAACGGGTTCTCTCTATGAGAAGGCATCACTATAATTTGGGACACTACTAGTTTGAGGTAAACTTGGCTAACAACAACAAGTTGGCTGTAACAAAGAACCACAAAAGATTTGTCTTTTCTGGAAATGTATTTCTATTTAAAATTTTACCTCTAAGGCAGTCTAAACTGTCTTAAGCTTATGGGGTGGAAGAGTTAACATGTCAAAAGGTAGATGGGTAAGCTGACAACTATTGTTGTTGTTGATGATTATGGGAAACGTTGCTGACATTAGCATTATCTTCAAAAGATGGCATTACAATGAGTTTGTCATTGTCATGCGTTTTTCAATGTTTCCAGCTATTTATCATATTCTCATCTATTTAGAATAAGGAAATTACCCGTCAATTTGTTCTCAAAGTAAAGAAAACATTTTGTCAAGTAGTTTTTCAACATCACAGAAATTTCAATTCAGTTGCTGTATCCAGTAAACAAAAGTCTGCTCTTTTCTCAAAATTTAAAACGTTTTCAATTTAGTTTTCATCAAGAATTTTTTTCAATTGACTTTCTTTGTTCGTTTCTTTGACGTTATTCCATAGCCTCCGGTTTGAATTCTATTTCAATAAATTTCCCTCAAATTGAACCGGTTAGAGCGCTTAATTTACATCAACAACACGCAGCATATGGCAGTCACGCAGCTTGATGCCGTTGCAACAATGTTGCATAAAGGCCATAAATTGTCCGCTTAATGGCATAATGTAACCCGTGATTACCGACTGATTCCTTCTTTATCAAATGCGAGCAATCACATGGCAATACTGTACGAATGTACGCCCAAGCATACGGCAGGTGATGTGTAAAGTAGTTGTGCACATTTAAGGTGAAAATCTATTACCAAGTCGGTGGTTCCGTAAAGACAGCTAAAGAAAACAATAACTTAGTCGTTGATTGAACGTTGAGAAATGGAAAAATTGATGAGAAACTTCAAGACTTTGTTGTACTACATAAGCAAAAAAGACGCAAGGGAAATTGCTTTGAAATCTCCAGGGGAATCAGTGAATTTGTACGTGCAGATTTTCTAGACTATGCGAAACATAGTGAAACACGAATAGAGTTTAATAATGACTTAGAATAACTGAAACAAGAACACAATCCTATTATACCTTATAAGGAAAATGGACGAGCAGCGCGCATACTCGTATATGGCTATGGATACTGAGTCCGACATGATGGCATGCCCGCAAGGTCGACAGTTTCATAAAATCATAATGGGAACTTAAATATATCTAACTTTTAGCCCTAAAAGTCTTATAATCACCTGGAAAATTTCTATAGAGAATTTAAGTTGTTTTGGCGACGTCAGAGGGCGCCAAATATAAAGGTTTTAGACGGAAATTATTAAACACTAAAAAGAATTCGTAAAAATTACTTTTTCAACCAAATTTTTAATTTTTTTCGTTGCTTAGAAGAAATAATGTAATAAAAAGTGCGTATTTATTACAGATACAGGATGGCGCATGAATCGTGCTACAAACGCAAAACGTAATAATCTTTTCCTGTGTGAGTAATTGACTTATTTTCATATTTATTTGGCAGATTTATTAAAACGAATATTTGGGGTACCGAAAAAAGGATTTTAATAGTGTACCATGTTTTGCAGTCCTTCATTTCCGTCCAAAGACAATTTAGACGGATGTTTGGCGGCCCTTTCCCGAATAGATGGACCATTATGTTTGCCGAATTTGGAAGCATCGCACAAAGACTGCATCATCGAGATCCCTATGTTTGGGTTTGAGAGCACAATCGCGGCTGTAACATCGTCAATTTACACAAATTCGACTCGAAACTTATCGGCACAAATTGGAGTTAGCAAACGGTCATTACAATGGATAATTCATGATGACTTTAACTTGTTTTCGTGCAAAGTCCAAATTACAAGCAAGTTAAACCCTCTGGGTTTGCCTATTGGCTTAAAATTTTCCCAAGAAATGATTGAAATGACCGAAGAAGATAACAACTTGACAAATTATTTGTTTATGTCTAATGAGGACCATTTTGATCTAAGCGCCAGTGTGAACAAGCAAAATTGCCGTACGTGGAGTTAATATAATCCAGAAATAATCCATGAGGCGGAAATGCATCAACAACGAGTTACTGTGTAGTGCGCAGTTTCATCAAGGTGCATAGTGGACTCATACTTCTTTGAAGAAAATGGTGTAGTAGTAACTGTCAATGGATGTTGAAGGAGTTTTTGTTACCCAGAACTGCGCCGAAGGCGCATCGGTTGTAACAACGTTTGGTTCCAGCAAGATGACAGCAACTGCACACATAGCCAGACCGATTAAGATGGATATCCAACGAAAATTACCAAACAAATTAATATCCAGAAACTCCTTTATCCATGGTCACCTGACCTGACCAGACTCTTGTTTATTTGATTATGTCAAATAAGAGGTATGGAAAGGAAACCAAGGAATTTGACTGAATTGAAGCAGTCCATTAAAACAATAATTAAGGCGATCTCGACTTCAAACCTTTAGGCCGCAATAAATAAAAAAGAAAAAAATAAAATGAAATACATCGACTGAAAGAAAGTTATTTGAATTTTCTTATTGTAGCGCAACTTGTGCGCTACCCTGTATAAATACTAAAACTGGTTGTAATTAAAAATTGTTTGTTTAAAAACTTTAAAGGAAAACTTAAATTTTACTAACCTTTCTGATAGCTTACAGCAGAACTTTCAAACAACAATTGTCTAATTTTACGCGGATCTCGCTTTGAAAGCCTTGCTCACGGTGTGCCATCGCACATGTGACTGTTTTTGAACGTGTTTGCGACAGCCAGCATCCCTTTGGATAACTCAGACTAATCCCGAAAGGGTTAATCGAAGTACCTTTGAGATAAGAAGCATATCCCCTTGGAAAATTTTCTCATGGTTTGCTTCCTCTCTCGGCCAAAGTACCTTTGAAGTCACTAGTATGAAGTAAGCTTCCTCCCGGTTGGGAGTGAGGCCTATCTAGGCGCCTAAACCTAATCGACGAAGAACAGTGTTTTCCAAATTCCCGCATTACCTTCAGGAGACCTTGAAGATCGCAAGATCACTGAAAGACGTGTTCGGGCAACCACAGCCAGCACGATGCTGGGGTCATACATCACGATCAGGCAAGAACAAGTAGTTCTTAGGGGCCCTGATCTCCCGTGCTACCAGAAAATAAAAACCCTCTGGTCAGGGTTTCGCAGACAAAAACTGCTCCAGGTTCGCTACATCATACCTCGCATGGAACTGGTCGTTCATCGTATACGCTTGCACGAAACACAGACATGCACCTGCAACAGGTTGCAGATCCACGCCCTTGTACTATGCAAGCGCATACAGGAAAGGGAAGAGAGTAAAAGAAGAAAAGGAAAAAAAAGAAAAAGAAGAGAAGAGGCATGCTGCTACAATACACATTCACATGCATTGTACATTGTACAATATACATGGCAGCGCGCCTTCGCTACAGAGCTGCTAACCCCTAACACCAATCAAGATATGTACAACATACCCTACTGCACTCTCCTGCCCCGCCATCTTGGAAACAATCTACCTACAAAGTGACGTGCTTCAACCAGCCTGTTCCCTGAGGATAACATGTTCGTCACCCCGCAATCATCTCCAACCCTTACAATCCTTATTGCTTCTAAATTAATAATATCATCACACAGAGGACAGTCGCAAAAACATGTTCCCAAACCTCCGTCTGATGCCCACAGTCACAAATATTACTCTGAGCTAAACCTCTTTTGTACAGGAACTCGTTGAAAGAACCATGCCCCGACAATATGAAGCCCAGAGTCAAGTTAAAACCAAAGTCAGGATTTCCTCTGAGGAAGCAAACGTCCCGCACTAACGCGTATGTGGCTCTAGCCTTGTGCGACTGATCCCATCTTGCTTGCCATCTGAATGTCACACACTCCCCCAAAACTGCTCTGCGTTCTGCCCTACTCAAGTTTTCTATGGCCTGTATATCCCGTACAAGATCTATACCGGCTACCCAGCATCCTCTCTTCACCCGGAAGTCAACTGCTCGACGCAGAACTTCCAAGTCAAGAGGGACAGCTCCCGTTAAAACCTGCAGGGCATCCGGGGAAACCATTCTACATACAGGCATGTAAGCCAGCAGAATTACCCGCTGGCATGACTGCATCAAACGATATCCCACAGAGGACTTGACTGATTCACGACGACCCATATGTTGCACAGGCACCAAATAAGCCACGGTAAACAATACGAACAGCACGCCTGCAATGCCCGGGCACGGTTCAGCTTCCCGCTTAATTCCTTAATATGAAGCATAACTTTCAAAGTAAGAAGAAATTAAACGACTTTTTGTCACAACTTAGAAAAGAATGTTTTTATTATACGTCTAAAGCCAAGGTTTTATAAAAAGAGCTGAAACGTTTTGAAAGTTTGGCTGAAGAAATAAAAATATGAAAACTTACTTTGTTTTGTTTTGCTTTTATAATATTGAAATCTGTTAAATATTATTAAAAAAAATTAATGTTAAAATATTGTTATAATTTTGAGCAAAATACCAATATTAAGAATTTTTTGGACACGTGTAAAACGAACTTTTTCTAAGGAGAGACGCAAGACTATCAAAGTGTGGTGAAAGAGAAAATAAAAGTGCATTCTCATTAACTTTTCTAGAGGCTTGGACCAATATTTTTTTAAAAAAAAAAAAAAAAAAAAAAAAAACTGGAGTAACGCAAAAACAAAAATTCGACATCTCTCGCCTTCAACTCTTGAATGATTCTCAAGGATATCGCATAATGTGGAATGCATTTTTCAACCGCAAATGATATGAATGTTTACTTTGTAAAACCTTGAATTCTCCATCTCCATCTTCTTTTTCTGGTTTACCTCTCCGAGGCTTCATTTATTGTGTATGGCGATGTTATCTGTTTCATAAGTTTTCCGATTTGACAAGTTTCAGTTCTGAATACCCAATGTTCTCTGAGAAAGAAATTACACTTTCTCTTTGGAACATTTGATGCAAGAAGTTTTGACTTTGCGTATTTTGATATCCCAGTTGCAGTTCTCACTTAACAGAAAATTACACTTTCTCTTCGAAACAGTTGATACTTTTGCACTTTCCTTTGACGACTTTTTACACTATTCCTTTGGATAGAAAATAGTTGTAGAATACTTTAGATGCAGACTACTATAAGTGTTCTTTAATAAAAAAAAGTTGTTATTTGTTCATTCAGCATTTTCTTGAATTTTTCTTCTCTGATTATCTGTGGCTTCTTCACATCCAGTCGATGAGGAAGTTTCTAGTGATTGCCTCGGCGTTATGTGATATGACTGCATTCTCTTTTTTTCGCATTTCAAAGGAAACCCTTGTGATTTATTGACAAAACGCCGCGTGACATCAAAGATGCAATAACCACTGAATGCCAGAATGCAACATGAATACCATCGGCTGCCGCATGAATTCAACATGTTGCATTTGTTGCTGCAACATTTGCTAAAGCTAAATGGTGTCAATTACAATGTTCACACTGTTGTAAGACTTCACCAATGCACGGTTGCAACACACGTTCTTTGAGCTTTGAGTTTCCTATTGAAAAAAACGGGGTCTCCAACCTCTGGGGGACAAATGACCAAGACGTGAAATCAATACTGAGTTACAAATGGAAACCACAGACCACCATTTGAATGCAAATGCATTCAAATGCTAATAATTAATAATCCATAAGTTAAACTAACGAATGTAAAGTCGATGGGAAACCATAATTATTTTCTCTATGAACAGGGTTAATGAATCTTTTATAAACTTTTCGAAAGAGAGGCAACGGAAAAGACAGGCGGATGTGTGACCAAAGCCGCAAGTGAGAGCAAGTTGTAGGATGGCCGGACTTGTGTAAATGGTTAAAGGTCGCAATGACAAATTGTTTAAGACCTTATTTTCTTTACATTGATCCCATCATCATCAGCGAGCTTTTAAAGTGTTTTGCAACTAGAAACTTCATTAACATTGAGACCATTGGCAACCCGTGGGCCATTGGTTAATGATGACAGCCCTCTCCAGCTTCCAAAACGAATCATTAATCAATATATAAACAGGGTGAACAATGAAACAATGTTGTTACCACATCTTGCAAGTATTTTCTTTGCACATTTCGATAATTTGTTATAAATTTGCCATGTTTTTTTCTTCTTCTGTTTCTGTGGAAAACAAATTTGCAGCTTTATTTTTTCCCAAAGAGCTTATCTGCTGCAACCAGCCATGGCAGCGTCATCATTCTATATGGTGGTGCACATTTTGTTCTGGTCTTTATCAGAATGTTTGAACCTTTTCCTATGCTTAGAGTATTGCATTGGAATTTATTCTTGGTGTTTCAAGATTTATTTTTGTTCATTTCACATTGCGAATTCACTTCATTTGCTGTTGTTCTCTTTGTTCTTTCGATAATAAATGCAAAATCATTTGTAAAATCCTACATATGCGTAGCTTTTTCTTTCTTTTTTTGTTTTCATTTTTGTTTCCACCCTTTATCACGCTCTGTCTGCAGCTGACTAAGTGAGTGAGTGCATCATTTGTCTGAAGCAACATTTCCTATCGCAAAATTTGCAAAATATGTAACATTTATCGCTGTAGTTTTTAACACAATGAGGCAATATAACACTTTCAACATAGGGGGTACAGTGGGTCCAAATTGCATATAAATTTGTTGGAAATTTAGCGGTTGCTAAAATTGCTTTTTTGTATAGGAAATGTACATGTAAAGTAGAAAGGAAAATTGTGTTAAGCACTATCCAATTTTATCAATAACTTGCTCTTAATATACACAAAAACTATCACCAATTCATCTCTAATGAAGTACTTAAATTTCGTTGAAATTGGTTCACTCATTTAAGAGCTTGTATCAAGCACACAGACAAAAATTAACATTCGCTCAAGGAGGCAGGTAAATAAACCCTTCAATAATCCGTCAGCAAACTCACGCAATAACATAAAGTTACTTTATGACAAGTAACACAACTCAGTTGTTTTTTGACGATTTTTAAACTAAATTCATCACTTTGGTTTATGTCATTAGATATAACAAAAAAATCTTTACGTTATTTGCTCCATATACAGTTTAAATTTAAAGATTTATGGCTTGAAAATCAAAGCAGAATTAGTTTAAGTTAAAGGCGCCAATATTTTCAGTTGTGCACAACTGCGTGAATGAATCTAAACGTGGCCGTTTATTCATGCATATTTGCATCGGTGTACTTAGGCTTTTCGAAAAGGGAGTATTTTGCCAACATTCTATGGTAAAGTTTGGGCTCTCTGACTGTTATTAGCCAAGAAATAACCATAAATTACTCCATTGCAGAATTTCCGTAATAGTTCGTCCAAACTCAGGCCAAGTAATGATTTTGGAAACACAATAGATGGTGACTAAAGCGAACAAGCGTCTTAGACGCTTCAATCAATCAAAATGGAATCGTATAACGAAAACTCAACTTTTATAACAAACTACCAACATCAGAAGCCGATACTGCGGACCAATAAGCGTCATGTTAAACTCATTTAAAAAAAGTTTTTGTGAGCACATAAGAGGGAAGACCTTACTAGTAAACGGAGCGGAAACTCAAACAAGTCCTGATACGATGAAGAACAACGCATTACATATGACAAAAAGGATGTTCCATACATCACAATTCTGCAGCCAATAGTCGCGAGAGAAATTTACAATGAGAAAGGAAGAGATGTGGATCACATTTTTAAAAACATGAAACGGCAATGAAAAGATAGGGAGGCAGATATGAAGATGAGACAGAAATGAGGCAAATGCAACAGGAGCTCATACAAGCCCTGATACGATGAAGAAGATCGCATTACATACGGCAAAAAGAACATGTCAATGGCAATACAGCCAATAGTCTCTAGAGAAAGTTACAATGAGAAAAAAGGAGATGCAGACCGCCCTTTTAAACATATGAAGCGGTAATGAAAAAACCGGCACACAGAGATGAATCCCGAAAGTTTTAGCAAGGCCAAAGTTATGGTGGGAGGGTAAAGGACATATTTTTTTACGATTTTCTGGAACCGAGAGACAGTTCAAAAAATAAATCCCGCAAATTACGGCAATAGTATAAACTGTCCATCACTGAGCCAAAACGAGTTCAAAATAGCAATGTCATTGCTTAGAAGCAATGAAATTGCCGATGCCAATGGCCTCCTGCCAAGCTATTTGCAATCGATGTCAAAATACTGACAGAGAATCCATCAACTCCTGATCATGATTTGCTTAAATGAATGGATATTCGCTGATAAAAAAATGCTGTCCAAGTGTGCGCATCAACTATCGTGATATGAGTCTGTTACCTGTCACCTGTGACGTCCCATCGAGTTTATTGTGTGAAAAATTAAAGAAAGCCTAGATCGTCAGCAATATTTGTTAACAATTATTCGAAGCCATAGTTGAGTTTGGAATCTTTACTTCTGTGGCAGCCGAAACGAAATCTTTAGTAAAGGACAAATACAATATAGAAGGGATACAACAGGTCGAAATATATTTATGTGTTTCGACGATATGGAAGAAATAACAAAAGGACGAAACCAAGTGATGTGTATCGACAATATAGAAAATATACAATATAGAATCGAAAACCAGTTGTATGTTTCGACAACATAGAAGACGAAACCAAATTACGTGTTTGCACAATATAGAAAGGATACATAAAGGCCAAAATCAAGTTATGTGTTTCTACAATATGTAAGGGATGGAAAACGTCGAAATCCAGTTATGTATTTCGACAATATAGAAGGGATGCAAAAGGACGAAATTAAGTTATGTGTTTCGACAATATAGCAGGGACACAAAAGAGTGAAATCCGGTTGTGAGTTCCGACAATATAGAAAGGATACAAAAGGTCGAAATCCAGCTATATGTTTCGACAATATGGAAGGGATACAAAAAGGTCGAAATCCAGTTGTGTGTTTCGACACTATAAAAGGGATACAAAAGGTCGAAATCCAGCTATGCATTTCGACAATATGGAAGGGATCCAAAAGGACGAAATTAAGTTGTGTGTTTCGACAATACAGCAGGGACACAAAAGAGTGAAATCCGGTTGTGAGTTCCGACAATAT
>JAHXMU010000092.1:1622853-1647085 GCA_019455685.1 Philornis downsi | reverse complement strand
TGTGTGTTTCGACAATATAGAAGGCATACCAAAGATCGAAAACAATTTACGTGTTTGGACAATTTAGAAGCGATACAAAAGGTTGAAATCATGTTATGTGTTTGGATAACATGGAATGGATGCAAAAGGTCGAAATCGGGGGATGCAGAAGAGCGCTTTCAATAACGCAGTATCCTGTGCGAGTAACAGCTATCTCTTTAGAGTTTGTGACAAGCTAAAATGATGGTGTAATGGATTGAGCATGTGCTGGTGTCATCGACTATGTGGTGGATTGGATATAGTTCTGTAAGAAAATTACCTGTAAGAGTACTCCTTAGGGCAGCGTTCTCTCTCACTGCTCATGAGAAGATAATAGTTGACTGGAATATTTTAATCAGGAGTGAACGAATATTGTGGCTTATGCAGATTGTGGGGTCAGAATGATACATGAGAAGTTTTTGCCTGCTACTCTGAGGAAAAACTTATGATTTGAGTTAAAAATTTCCATCGGAATTTCTACCTTCTTTCTTTCTCTCATAGATACTAGAAGTTTACGGGTTTCAGGCCACCAAAAATAGAATATAGATTATAGATTTGTAGATATGACGGTTAGTTTAATTATTGTGCAAAGTATAGAGAGGAGCAATCATTTAAAAATTATTGACAGAAGACAGATGCATTGGATATTATGGGGTCCATGATGAGCTATCACAAGTCAGCTCTGGAATCGCTCCTTCACACACTGACTTTTTATCGTCCTACAAGAGTGATTGTAGAACTGTAGAAGCAATCTTTACCCGTTTATGCATAAATCCTAGGGCGACTTGGTGGGCTAAATACGCCGACGATAATTCGGATCCACAACTTTGTACACATGCAATATAATCCACCTGCAACTTAATTTTAGCTTCATGTTGGATGACAGCCAAAGCGTTTTTCACCAGGAAGTCCAATACTCCAGAGAGGTGATTGATAAGCGTCGACTTGAAAGTGGCGAAATATACGAATATGTGTATACCAGAGGGGGATCGAATGCATGGGCCTATGCGCTACAGTTGATTATATAAGGTTAGTGGTTTTAAAACCACCGGTCTGGCGAGGCTGTCAGCCATTTAATAACACTCATCTGAAGTGTTATTTATTTAGTGAAATTTATTTATTTATTTACAAATATGGATCGTTTAACAACCGAAGAACGCATAAAAATAGTTAAAACTTAACACAAAAGTGATGTTTCAAACGTGGACTTTCAATTGAACAACATTTTCTTCAGCGGTGAAACTCACTAATCACTCGGTGGTTACGGTGGTTACCGAGAGTCCAGAAGCGATTGTGGAAAAGTCACTGCATCCGGAAGAAGTAACTATTTGGTGCGCATTATGGCCTGGAGGACGTATTTTTTCGAAAACTATCATCCACTGCTGCAGTCAATCCAGAGGTGGTCATTTAAATGACATCTTCCATTTTCTCTATTACTGTGGCCCACTGTATCCCTTTTTTTCTTACCCATAGTTTGTAATTCCTATGCCCCACAAAAACATATTATTGGAATGTTTCTCGCAAAACCCAAACACAAGAATATTAAGTACAGAAGGCAAATGGAATAAAAGCAAAAGAATACCAACATGATGATAAATATGTGGCAATTTTTTATGCAACAACACTATCGATAGTTTCATACTCACAGACACACACTCACACACAAACACACATGTACACACACACACACTCATGTATGTTGCACATTCAAGCAAGAAACATTCAGAGTTCTTGTTGCGCCCCCATTTTTAAAGAAGCATTTACTGCATACTACAACATTTTAAAAAGAGTTAAATTGATGAAGGATTTGCCAAGGCGATGATGATGATGATGTCAAAGGATGGGACGAAATGAAAAAAAAAAGAAGAAAAACAGATGAACATGGCAAATGTTAAATGTCCTAAAACACATTAAAGTTGTTGCCGGTTATTTGCTAGAACTGATGTTTCATCAATGATTAATGGTGGCCCGGTTATTATTCTGAGAAATTGAGGTGAATCAGGACAAACAAGAGATTTTGGAAATAATATAAGAATATTGTCAAAATAAGATGGATAATGTTTAACAAGGTAAACAACAGCAATATAATGAATCTATACATGAAAAAATCAGTAAATTCAACTTAAGCAGTTAATTCGATTGGAACGCTACGTTTGTACGTTTGTAAAAAAAAGTGTTTTCAACACTATAAAAAATTAAAAGCTTTAAGAGAAACTCTTATTTTTATGTAAAGTAAATAACTTTTTTCATCCGTTTTTTTTTTATTTATGTATATAAAGATATTTTTAAATATTTTACATAAAAAAAACAAAATTAATTTCAAAGTTTCAGTAATAATTATAAATTAAAAAAATGATTCAGGTTTCATGGTGTAAAATAAATGTTTTCAAAACTACTTTAAATTTAGGAAAATGCTTTCTGAATATGTGAAAATTTTTTCTTTTTTTTTTGGCTGCTAACACTTCGTGTGCCTTCCTTTAGCATCAATTACTGATTGGAAGCGTCTACCATTGAATGGATCAATTTTTTTTTACATCATATTCGCCTGGTATTTTGGCCCATTTTTCTTTAATAAATGTTATTAACTGTTGTCTGTTTTTTGTAGACCTTTTTCCGACTTTTTTCTTAAGATGGACCCACAAATTTTCTATTGGGTTTAAATCAGGGCTTTGTGCTGGAGCCAGGATCTACACGTATACGATTTTTTGGTCATTATCTTGGTATAATTTATATTTTAACCTTTCGAGATTTCCTGGATCTACAAAATCGAATTTTCGTGCACTGGTGTTCAATTCATTTTTAAAATATTCAAGTAGACTTCCTTCGTCATTATTTCATCCAAAATTGTTATTTCGCCAACACCTTTGCTTGAAATACAACCCCACACCATAACAGATAATTTTCCGAACTTCACAGTAGGTATTATATTTTTATTTTCTAAGGCCATCAGAGGTTTCCGTCAAAAGCATCACCTTTGTCTCGTCGCAAAAAATAACATCATCCCAGTGCTCCGGAGGAAAAGAAATATGCTCAATGGCAAATTTACATCTTTTTTCAATGTTTACCGCGGAAAGCGAAGGGTTTTTCCTGGCAACTCTTGAAAAGTATTGATGGTTTTTCAGCACGTTTCGAATGGACTGATGAGAGATACTTACTCCACATTTATTATTAATCTCAAGAGCAAATCCTCTAGTGTTGGAAAGTGGATTTTCATCAATAGTGTTCAAAATTTCACGCTCAATGCGCCGCGTAACTTTTCTTGGTCTGCCTGGTGTTTGTTTCGGCTCAAGCCTACCCTCCTTTTCAGCACGGTTAATAACATTATATACCGTTCTTAAGTTGAGGGTGAACATTTCAGCAATTTCTTTGTGAGATTTTCCTTTGTAATAATTGTAATACACTAGCTGTGTAATATTTTTGTCGAGTCGTTTTCCTGGCATTGTATTTATTTAATTCCGTGATCATTAGTTGTTTGTACGCGCTCAGTTTGATGAATAAACACTGCCAACTGCACTTAGCATACTGAAAACTTCATTTCTTTGTAAGTAATGTGCAAAAAACTAACGGTTCTTCTTTTCTTTGTTTTTTTTTCGAAAACACTTCTTTTACACCACTTAAAGCAGGTAGATTTGTTTGTAGCGTTGTTGTTGTAAGTGTGCATGTATTTTTATTGCAGGTTCGGCACCTTCTTGTCGACAACAGACAAAAAAACAGTTACATAAAAAAAACAACAAACTAATAATATGCTTTTTTGTTGCTTTTCTTCATTGAAGAGGAAATTCCTAAAAAATTTTTGATTTGAAAAGATTTTTTTTTACAAACTGTATGTGCAAAAACAAATAAATACCGGCGCACACTGGGGCCGATTGCCAAATTCGTGGCCAAAAGTCGAAAAACGAAGTTCATTTAACAGAGATAGAAGGGTTTGCGATTGGTAGAGTAATAGTCCGGGGGTCGAAATTCAAATTCGGGAGGGTATGATCACTTATACGTGCTGTGGTGTCCCAGTTTTAAGTGTTCTGTTTATAAGTGTTCTGTTGAAAACGAAGCCAAACCTATACAAATTACACCAAAAATTATCTAAAATATGGATTCGAAAAGGAAGAGTGAGTACAATTTTATCATGATGTCCTAAATTTATAATAATTATGTATGTGATATTAACAAAGGAATGATTTGTCTGAAAATAAACGGAAAATTGTAAGAACAGGGAGAAAAGTCATATTGCTGCCCGTTGTTCGATAGTCGGGCTTGTTGTAGGTTGTAGATTGATCTGTTGTTTAATGGAAAAAAAGAAAAAATTGCGATTTCTTGCGCTACCGACATTGGTGCAAGTTTTTGTAACTAAGGTGCATTTTCCTCAATGTTAAATATTTTAAACATGTGCAGAAACTTTTGATAATTATTTAAATTAAGCCCGATTATATTTATTTTAAAGTTATTTGATTATTTCTCTTTAAAATTTGTGGTGCGAGAACAAAAACAATTTAATGTCAAATATTCCAGTAGCATTTTTGTTACCAATGCCATAACATGCGCACAAAGTAAATTGTTTTTGTTACCGCTCCCAAATTATCATTTTTTTGCATAGGATTTCCTGAAGCCACTGTTAACGAAATGGAATTCATTAAAAAGCAACAGACGAATCTCGTCCCTTACAAAACTGACTTAAATGCAAAACCCATAAGCGTTTCTTTCAAACTTGCTTTCACCATGATAGACGGTAAAGTTTCCAATGCAATAACAAATACTGCATCTTCTCAACGTTGCTATTTGTGTAATGCAACTTCAAAAGACTTTAACAATATTGATACGATGCTGGAAAAGGAAATCAACAGTGATCGGTTACAGTTTGGTTTGTCCAGTTTGCATGCATGGATTCGATTCTTCGAATGCTGTTTGCATGTAGGGTACAAACTTGATATGAAAACGTATCAAGCGCGTAGTTCCAATGATAAAGAATCTGTTCAAACCCGAAAAGCAAACATTCAAAAAAGCTTTCGTTTACGATTGGGACTGATAGTCGATCAAAAGAAGCCTGCTTTTAGTAGCTCGAATGATGGGAATACCGCTCGACGATTTTTTGAAAACTGTACAACTTCTGCTTCAATCACAGGGGTGAATGAAAATCTTATAAATTGATTTCATGTTTTACTGCAGGCTCTTTCGAGTGGCCACGAAATTTATCTAATTGCATTTCAAGATTATGCCATACAAACAACTCGCGACTTCGTACACTTGTACACCAACTTCAATGCATAAGATTTTAGTTCATGGCAAGGAAATAATAACTAATTCTCTATTACCAATCGGACAAATGTCTGAAGATGCTCAAGAGTCCAATAATAAATGCATTAAAAAGTTCAGATCAGATTTTACGAGAAAATGTTCACGAGTAAAAACTATGGAAGACCTTTTTTCACGACTTCTATTATCATCTGACCCATATATATCTAGCTTGCGCACATTACCCTGTACAAAGTTTAAATCATTACTGCCAGAAGCAGTACAGTTATTAAATGCATCAAATATTTCAATAAGTGAGGAAAGCTCAAACTTTTTTCCAGTTGAATCTACTGACTGTGAATCAAGTGATTCTTCTGACGAAGATTTTTAAAGTTGTACCTAACCAACTAGACTATGTAATGAATACATAATTTCAGAATTTTTTGTTTCGTAGTATTTCCTTTTTTCATATTTACTCAAAAACTTAATGATAATTTCTGAAGTATCTATCCATCATTACACATTTAATTTAATTTCTGTTAAAACCTAATTTTAAGCTAATCATTGTCATTATGTATAAATAAAATGCGTTTTTCAAACAAGTCATCCATATTGGTTCCGCCATTTTGTTTTTTCAAATTTTGACATCAAATTCGTAATCAGCGACCCCAAAAACCCCCAAGCACAAACATTTACCTGAATTGAATGCCTTTTCGACTTTTGCCCACAAATTTGGCAATCGGCCCCAGTGTGCGGCGTGCCGAATTCTGGCTCCCACATACTGTTTATCCAACTAGAATTCACCTAACGATAGATAGCCTGGCTAAAAAGTTTTCTCGGATTCAATAATTAATGTGCGAGTGGTGGCATCGAGATCCTCCATATACAAAAATAAACCATTTAACGTCTATGCACCGACTGCAGATTATAGTTATCCTGTCTGTGGTAGTATTTAGCATGGTACAATTAATATGCGAGGGATGGTGTGACAATTAATTCGATCATTGTTTCCTAACGTGTACAAGTAAGGTGCTGTATAAGGTGTTGCATTACATTACATTTAATCCATAAATTAAAAATAACTGGCAGTGGGCACATAATTATTAGAACGTATTCATTTCCCAGAAATGCAAAAATCATTAAATATCTGTGTGTTGAATACTACTTCCTATAAGATGTATGCGATTGAAACACACTTTCAAAATTTTGTTGATAATCAATCCAAAAAGGTTTCTGCAGTAGTAAAATCAATATGCGATGGTTGGCATTGACATTATCAAAGTACATAAAGACAGATCATTGAAAAGGCGCATATGTCTCAAAATGCTACAGTGGTTTAACAGATTATTTTCTTCTATCCCTGCTAGTTTTTAAAGAGATACAGTTAATGTACGAGGGATGGTGTCGCAACCAATTCAATTATTGCGTTTTTCGTATGATATATAAAATATTCTCTAAAGTAAAATGCTTGCTGAAGCAGAGTAGAATAAAAAATACTGCTTTTGAGCCCGTAATTATTAAAACATTTACATTTGTAGGAATCTGGTTTCAAGAATCAATGTAAGCAAAAATCATTAAAAACCCAAAACGGGGCACCCAATCGAAATGGAATATTTGGGAATATGAAATTATAAACTGTCTGTATAGGTTTCTAAATGCTATAATTTATAAAACATATTCATCACGGCATAACCGGCAGTCAGCACGCCATTGTCCCTGAAGAGTCCTGTATAGGGGGGAAAAACGATAAAAAAAAATCTTTGCATATGAATCCAGTATCATTTACTACAATTGTAATTTATAAAATCAAACAGTAATAAATATCTTGTTAGGTATAACACAAGTTGTCTTTCAGTTCGTCTTTTATTCACTGACTCTTTCTTTACCAAATCTTATACAACTAATTACAAGTCAAGCGTATTAGCCTAACTAAATGGAACATAAGCGTACATAAACACAAAGGTGAGCTAAATGATGCATAAGCGTAATAAGTGTAATTAAGTATGTTAACTTATACAACATATCTGTGTGTTGCATAGTGGCTCTGATAGAATTCACTCGATTGAAATACAATTTCTACATTCTATTTACTACCTATTTAATATAGTTTTAAGAATACTACAACTAATATGCGACGAGTGGCTTCAAAGCTTCAAAGCCGCCGAAGTGCATAAAAATTAATCAATTTTATGTCTGTGTGTTGGGTACAGGCTTCTATACCGTACATCTCAAAGTTACAATGATTTGACAAAATATTTTCAACGCATCTGCAATAGTTTATAATGTGATATTATTATCATATGATGGACAGTGCACCAATCATTTTAATAATTATGAATTTCGTGTGAGAAATAAGTACTTTATAATGTAACACACTTGGAGCAGAAATTTAGTATTCAATATCATAAAATGACCACTTGCATACCAATAATGATTGCAATATATTTGTTTCTGCGACGGTATCAAATTCAATTCACTTCCTTGTTAATCTGTATATTTAAATAATTATCTCTGTGTTGCCCACTGATTCATATCTGACGTATTCGATAGAAATATATTATTTACATTTTATTAGTTAGATATCTGGAAACGATTTTACTATAGTGAAATTTATAAACAAGGGCTTGCACCAAGATCATCAAGGTACATAAAAACAAATCAATTTATGTCTGTGTGTTGTACAAAGACTTCCACATTACAAATGCTAATGATGCGATAAGTTGAACGACTATTCTGTTTCTTATTTGCGTAAGTTTTTAGGTACGAGGATCGCTACGTAATTTATCTCAATAAATGTGATTTTCGTATGTAAGTAAGATATGCTACAATATAACAAACATGCTGGAGTTTAACATTTATTAAAATAAAAACGTCCACTACAGGACTTCTAATCATTAAAACATTTCAATTTCTGCATGGGAATCTGGAAATACATTTATTACTCTAATAAACTATATATTCAATAATCAATAAACAACTGCGTGTTGAATCGTGCCTCATATGTGACACAAATCCTTTACATTTTGTTGAATATATGCATCTGAAAAGGTTTTTAGAATGCTTCAGTTTATGTGCGAAGACTGGGATCAAAGTCATCAAAGTACATTAAGGTAAATCGATTTATGTGTGTTTGTTGAACAACGACTTCTACATCATAAATCCTAACGATGCAAAGAGTTAAAACGGTGTTTTGTTTCCTATTTGCGTCAGTTTTTAGGGTGATATAATTAACATGCAAAGGTCGGTACGTAAATTATTTCCATAAATGTGATTTAATATTCACTAAAATAAAAACGACTGCTAAAGGACTTCAAATCATTAAAACGTATACCTATACATTTCTGTCTTGGAATCTGGAAAAACACGCTCGTATTCCCAGATTCCAAGGACTTCTAATCATTAAAATATATCCATTTCTGCGTGGGAATCTGCGAATATATTTAATACTCTATCAAACTATATATTTAAAAATCAATAAATATTTGTATGTTGCATAGTAGATTGGAAATCTAATGGAAACAAATCCTTCACATTTTGTTGACTATATCATCTGGAAAAGTATCTAGAAAATTGCAATTTATGTGCGAGGGCAGATATCAAAGTCATGAAAGTACATTAAGGCAAATCGATTTGGAGACCGCGTGTTGGATAAATGTTCTTATTATAAATTCCATTGGTCCTGTGATTCGACGGGGGGTTTTTTTTTTCTTTTTTTTGTTCCTGTCTGTGAACATTTTTTGGGTAATAAGATTAATATGCGAGGGATGGTATGTTAATTTTTTCAATAAATGTAATTTACGTATAAAAAATAAGTATAAGAAATAAAGAACTATATTAAGTAAGGCATAGAATTACAACAAATATTAGCGCTCTTGTAATAATTATAACATAATAATATTTGCATAGAAACTTATTCTACTTATGCATTTCAATCTAAATTTGCAAACATCACGAAATGTCCGTGTGTTGTACACTGACACCTATACAGTTAGCCCGATTAAGGTGCAACTTTTATACGTAGTTAACTCTCTATTTGGAAAAGTTTTTACGGTATTAGAATTAATGTACGAGGGGTGGCATCGAGGTGTTCAATTCTTTTAAATTAAAATTAATTTGTCTCTGCGTGGCCGACTTTACTATAGATCCTTGTGCTGCAAAAATGTGATTGGTTGCCTTCTTTTTATCTGCAATATTTGTTAGAGCGATGCGATTAATATACGGGAGGTAGTTAGCTAATTGTTTTAATAAATGTTCAAAAAATTATTATATTAAGTAGAGTACACGCTGCAGGAGCTTAACACTCAATGGTTTAAGAACAACCGCTTGTGGTTTTATAATTATTGAAATATTTTTAGCTAGTTTAATATGTTACAGAATTTTGGTATCCATAGTCAGCTCAAAGTGAGAAATATATGCTTTTTTAATTTTTTCAAATTAATTTTGTCCTAGAATTTAATTTCATAGATATTCAATCTCCAAATTAAGATTCCAATTACAATTGAATTGCCATACTAAAATTGTTTTCTTTAAACTTGAAGTTAAATATTTGCTTCCCTTGCGTTTACACCCAAAACCCTTTTAATTCGTATTTCCATTCCCGCTAGGCTAAGCACTTTTTTTTGCCTGTTATCCAACTCGTAAGACTCGCAAAAGCTACATCTATAACGCCGTAAATAGTAAAAAAAAATCGGGATCGAAATTAAACTACTCCAATTTGTAAGGATTTTTATAAAATTGAACGTTGTCTGTATTGCAGTTTGTTAGCAGTCCTCCGCAGCATTTTCTGTTTCATTGTTGTCCTTTTTTTATGTGTTTAGAGTTTTATTGTCATCTGCCAGCGAAATTAGTTTTTTTGCCACGTCTGGGGTTATTTGGCTGAATGTTCATCCCTTTTTTTCTGGTCGTCCTTTTACTCTTTCGTTTTATCAGCATACGTAATCGAATTTCCGCTGCCGCTTCGATGTATCTGAATATGAATTTGAGCGAAAAAATAATCAAATTGTTTTTTATGTTGTTGCCACTAAAGTGAATTTTCAAGCCATTGAGCATTTTGGTGGAAAAATAGTAACAACGGCTAAAATTTGAAAATTTAAATTATAGAAAATTTAAATGAAAGCAATCAAAACCACTATAAATAATTTTTGAAAATAAGGAGCAGAAAATGCATGCTTTTGAAGGAAGTTAAATAAAAATCAATTATTTTTAGGACAAAGAAGTCGAGGTTTTAGAATTTGTTTCGAATCGATGTGAAAATGCTACAACAATTTTAACAATTTCAAAACTAAAAATTTGTGAAAATTTTAAAGAAATTTAAAAAGCTACAATAACTTATATCGATGAGTAATGTTCAACATTCAAAGGTATCGTTCCTTTTGGCTTACAGAGTCCTTAAAACACTTGTTTTGAAAACAACTCAGTACGTTTGACAACAAACTTTTGTGGAAATTTATTTGGTCCACCAACCGAAATCATTAAAGTTTCTTATATAAATTTGTACATCAAGGATATGTTCCTTTTGGAACTGTGCATGTTTTTGTTAAGTATTTTCTTTTAATTTATCATTTAAACGACATCGTCTACAAAATATTCTGCCGACAAAATTATTTAGTCGATACAATTTTCCCTAATTTTAATTGTCGACATATAAACTTTGAAATAGATCAATTCTATTGATAAACATTTTTAGAAAAAATTGGTTTCCGTCAAAAAAAATATTTTATAAAAATTTAGTAGGTCCATGATTTCTTCAAAAAAAAGTTCTGTCGACACTATTTCCTATAGAAATTCGGCCAGCCAACAAAATTTTCTATAGTAATACCGCCTGTTGGTGGAACTTTCTATGGAAATATAGTCCATAGCAGAACTTTCCATAGAAATTTGATTATCATAGACAACATTTTCTAAACAAATTTTGCCACGATAGAATGTTTTACGGAAATTTTGAAATATTTTCTACACAAATGTTGTCCTTTGACAAAAATCCCTATCTGTCTTTAAATCTGTTCTATCGATCAAATTTTCTTTAAAAATTTGTTTTGGCGATAAAATTTTTAACAGAATTTTCTACCTAAAGCAAAGTTTGTGCAAAAAAAAAACGTTCAATAAGAACAAAATTGTTTATATTGAGTATATCTGCTCAATGCTTTTTTAAAAAAAAGAATTCGAACTTTTTTCGACATTTTCTGTAAGAATTTAGTGAAAAATATAAAATTTCTGCAAAATTTGGTTTTTCGACAAAATTTTCTATTAAAATGTGCTCAGTCACAAAACGTCACGAAATTTGATTTGTCGGTGAAATTTTCTAGTGAAATTTGATTTGTCGGAAAAATTTTCTGCAGAAATTTAGTTTGCGAACAATGTTTTCAGCAAAAATTTATTTCGTAGCTACAAATTTCTATAGAAATTTTGTCTTATCGAACAAAAAGTTGTCTATAAAAAATTCGTCTGCCCACAAAACTGGTGTCTGTAAAAAGTAGCAGGTCGACAAAATTTTCTATAGAAAATTAGACCTTTGAAAATTAGTTGGTCAAATAGTTACAATAGTTATACACTGTAGTCTACAGAAAATTAATCCGTACACAAAATTGTCTATAGAAATTAAATCTGTCAACAAAATTGTCTATAGAAATTAAATCTGTCAACAAAATTGTGTATAGAAATTAAATCTGTCGGCAAAATTGTCTATAGAAATTAAATCTGGCGACAAAATTGCCTATAGAACTTAAATCTGTCAACAAAATTGTCTATAGAACATAAATCTGTCGACAAAAGTATCTATAGAAATTAAATCTGTCGACAAAATTTTGTATAAAAATTGAGACTGTCTATTGAGAATATTTTCTGTAAAAAAAATCAATTTGCCGACAATATTTTCCACATGAAATTAGTCTGCGGACAAATTTCCTTATGGAAAATTGGTCTATCGAAAACATTTCCTATAGGATATTTTGTGTTTGGATAACATTTTCTGTAGCAAATCAGTCTGTGGATAAACTTTGTTATAGAAAATTGGTCTATTGAAAACATTTTCTATACGATATTTTGTCTGATGATAGTATTTTCTACATGAAATTAGTCTGTGGACAAACTTTCTTATAGAAAATTGGTCTGTCGAAAACATTTTTTACAGGATATTTTGTCTGATGATAATATTGGTCTGTCGAAAACATTTTTTATAGGATATTCTGTCTGATGATAATATTTTCTATATGAAATTAGTCTGTGGACAAACTTTCTTATAGAAAATTGGTCTGTCGAAAACATTTTCTATAGGATATTTTGTGTTTGGATAACATTTTCTGTAGCAAATCAGTCTGTGGACAAACTTTCTTATAGAAAACTGGTCTTTAAAAACAGTTTCTATAGGATATTTTGTCTGATGATAATATTTTCTATAGCAAATTAATCTGTGGGCAAACTGTCTTATATGAAATTGGTGAAAACATTTTCTATTTGCTATAGAAAATTGGCATACAGATAACATTTTCTATAGGAAATTAAAAGAGGAAATTTGGTCTATCGAAAACATTTTCTATAGGATATTTTGTCTTTGGGTAACATTTTCTATATCCTATAGAAAAAAAATGTGGATTAAATTTTCTATAGGAAATAAGTCTGTGGACAAATTTTCGTATAGGAAATTGGTTCGTCGAAAACATTTTCAGTAGGATTTCTGTCTGTGTATAACATTTTCTATATGAAATTTGTCTCGATATCACTTATACGAAATTTTGTTGTAAAAATTAGTAAAAAAAAAATAGCTAAATATTGAGTTTGTTTATAAAACTTTATATGAAATAGTTTTTCTATAAAACTTTTGTGTGTGAACATAAAATTTTCTATAAAACTTAGTCTCTAGACAAAGATGTTCTTTAAATATTAGTATGCCTTAAGAAAAATTAAATGAAATTTTTGCATATCGGCCAAATTTTCTTTGAAAATTTTCGTTTGTTAATAAAAAGTCCTGTGAAGATTTAATATGGAAGCAAAATTTGCAGCAAGAAGCTGATAAAATTTTCTTTGTAATTTTCTGTAAAAATCGAAAAAATTTTCTTTGTTAAAAAGTTAAATGAAAGTTATGCATATCGGCTAAATTTTCTATGAAAAATTTTGTTTGTTAATAAAAAGTCCTGTAAAAATTTGGTGTGGAAGTGAAATTTTCAACAAAAAGTCGATAAAATTTTCTTTGTAATTATGATCAATCGACAAAATTATCTATACCCATTTGATCCGTCAACAAAATTTTCGAAGAAAATTTGGTTTGTCGACAAAATCTTCATTATGAATATGAACTCTTAAATTTTTTGGTGAAAATTATGTTTCTGCATTTACAAGTGCTTACATATTATTGAATGAGAAGTAATGAAAGTGGTCAGGCATCCAGAGGAAAATACGAATTGATCCTGATCGCCGTTAAGACTAAGACAAAATCAATTCAGTTTCTTAATGAATATAAGTTAGAAAGAATAATTAAAGTAGTTAACAGTTTTTATTTGTTATTAATACTGTAGTTAAAATTTTGCAATATTGTTAATTAATTCACATTCACATATCCTTTTTCTCGCAAATCTCTCTTAATTTGTACAAGTCATAAATTATCTACTGTTGTGCTAGCTTTTTCTTGGATTTCTCTACTTTATTCAATATTAATTATTTTTCACCAGTTCGTAGTAAAACTTAATTATATCCATTACCAGGTCGCTGCCCACTGCCCACAAAAAGCTTAATCTGAAACTCATTGTTGGTGGTGGAGTCTATGATTAACTGTTTTTCTATTGACATTTATCAAAGTCATGGCCTATCGGCCAGTGATAGGCATCCAAATGAATAGACAATTAAATCAGTTAGTCGTTAATCAAAAAATTTTTGATACTAAAACCATTCATAGAAAGAAAAAAATACTTCTTATGGCTGACGTGCAAAAACAGTTTGTAGTGATATTAGAATGACGTGACAAAATTCAAAGTGTCTTCTCCAGTTTCTTCTTCTGCCGTAGCGAGCATTGTTGGGTATTTTACGAGAATTTAATAATTTCATAAACAAGGCAGTAGCTATACAATATCCTACCCATGGCAATGGAAAACTGTGTATCATGTTGGCTACTGGCTTCTCCTTTTCGATGTGGCGTTCAAGAATGCTTCGATAAGCTGTCCAAGATGACACTACCAAAAACACTAACTAATTAAGAAAATTGGTAGCAAAAAGCAAACACAATAAATGGAAACTATTTTAGATGCTGTCTGGAAACGGAAAATAAGGTTTTGGAATAGCTTCCATAGAACATGGTGGCATCATGTTGGCTGTAGTAGATGCTTCATGTTGAAGTATCTCGGTCTTACATTCTCTTCAATTCCTAAATGCTCTGGCACTATTCAATCACGTGCTAAGGCCATAAACGGACACAGAAATGGGGGAAAACAGTGGGCCAAAATAGTTAATCAGTGGAAAACATTTTGAGAAAAGACTTTTTTTAAGCTCAGCCTAATGTGCTCCATTGGAAAGTTTGAAAATACAATTTTTATGGCACAGAAAGATACTTGACATAAAGAATTTTTTTCCAATGAAACTTGATTAGAAGACATAAATCTTCTATAACAGAAGATCCCTGAAACAAAATTTTTTATAAAAAGCCGAAACTTGAAATTGTTATTCAGGGATAAACTTTGAAAACAAACAGATTTTGCACGAACCACCGAACCAAATTGAGTTTAAAGTAACCATGTCTAGGAAAAATTGCTCATCTTTATAAAATTCCCGCCCTACTGACAAATTGACGGATGGACTGATCCAACGGCTACAACTGGAACCAAGAAAATTTGGGGTGTACACTTTTATCGGATAAAATTTGTTGAAATTCCTAAATGGAAAACTATATAAAGCAATATTGAGAACTTTCTTAATAACTTGTTTTCAAAAATTTTCTTTGGGGGCAAAAACGGGATAAAAGTGTTACCTTTATCCAAACCAAACAGTTTTATCGGATAATATTTTTTTTAAATTTCTAAATGGGAAATTGTTTAAAATAAAATTGAGTAAATTCTTAATATTTTTTTTTCAAAAATTTTTTTTGGGGGCAAAAACGGGAAGAAGATGGTGCCTTCGCCCAGGCCAAACAGTTTAATCAAGAACAACGTAAATTGCAGTGTGCATTCCAACTGCAGAGTTGATGACAGGTAAGGAAGAATTTTGTGAAATTCTTGTCAGAATTACAAACAAGTTCGAAACGGGGTAAAAATTGGGCCATTGCCCAGATCAAACAACTGAAAGCAGAAACACGAAAATTAGGGTTTATATTCCATCCACAATATACGCTTGCGACAAAAAAGAGATTTTTCGGAATTTGTTTAAGAATGAAAACAGGGTAAAAACGGGACAAAAATAGGACCATCGAACGGACTAAATGGCTACGGCTAGCTACAAACAGCAAAATTAATATATTTTTTCTCCTTAAAATTTGGCGGCAATTATGGATAGAATTACGAGATATTTGTACAAAAGTTGTGAGAGGGGATGAAAATGGTACTATTGATAAACAATTGAAGTCCACATCAGTTCATACCAAACTATTGAAGCTGTCGATGTAGATATGATTATAAAACCCTTTAACGTAAATATCGTATGACTTCGATTTTTCTCATTTCTTTTATAGAAGAAAACAGCAAAGAAGCGGCATAAAACTGACCCGCCATCCAATTCAAAATTGTCAAGAGCTAAAGTCTTTAAAATTATATTGCATTTGTATTGCGCGATAGAAAAATATATAAAGAAACATGTACGTTTAGAAGTAAATAATGGTAGAAAAAGGACAAACATTGCAAAATATTTAGCAAACAATGGCTGCGGGAAGAATCATGACATCTCGTTTTAATATGCCTCTTATTTCCCTTTTCTTGCCTCCCACCTCGTTTCCATTATGACACGTATGAAAAATTTTCGTTCATATCAAACCCATAATTTTTACCAATAATGGATGCATTCATTGTTTTCAATTCTAGGTTCAACTGTTTGTTTTCAGCGAAGGCTCAATTTTTATTCCATTTTTACCCTGTTTTTATTACTGAACACATTTTGCAAAATTCCAAGAGAAATGCATATCCTAATTTTCGTGATTCTAGCTTAAACTTTTGTACTAGGCGTTGGCCCACTATTTGTCCTCTATTTTACTTCTAAAAGTACGAGCTTCTTAAAATCTTTTTGGACGCCTACTGGAGAATATTCGTAGTTTCAGTTTCAGCCGTAGAAATTGAGAATTTTTCGTAATTCATACTTTTTAATTCTTTGGAATGGTAACAAAATTTTTAAAAGAAGTTTTTTATTATATAAAAATATGTTTTTGGAAAATAATTGCTAGAAATATTTTTCATAAAAATATGGCTATTTCAGGAAGCAAAATAATTTTTAAAGATGTAAAGGAAGTTGCTCCTTAGTATGTAAGCCGTGATAGAATTCGGAACAACCATTTTAAGAAATTTTTAAAGAAGAAAAGTTGTCCGTGACAAGCCGTAGTAAAAATTCTCATACATATTTTCCTTATATTATACTTTCCTATCATATACAACATTTGTTCCACAGTAACCTGTGAACCTTATTATTGCATTTGGAATGAATGAAAACAAAATTAACTACGAAACACATCGACAGTAGAACGGAACGGAAAAAAATCTTTAATTTAATTAAAATTTCTACAATTGTAAATGATAAAAATCCGAGATGGCACATGCACTACTCCCCAAAAGCAGCAGTCGCAGCAATATCCACGACAGCAACATGATGTTGCTAGTATCCGCAATGCAATATCGAACAACTTTGGCCTCAGAGTAACATTTGGCCGATGCGACAGGCTGCCATTTGTAAGGACAGGTAGACAAAGAGCTCAGGCCACAGAGACAATAATTGCTATGGCAACACGTACACGCATTTCTCAACCGGCATAAAGATTCACTACCTTGCGCCTCTTTATGGACCATCCCCTTCCGGCCACTGCCATCACATTAAGTCAGAGTTAATGTTGAAGCATGCAGCACGCAGCAGCAGATGGTGGCAAAAAAAAAAAATACTCCATCAGTTTCGAGTAAACCTTTCTACAGTTTTGCTAACCAATGTCGTCAGGCGATGGCACTGGAGAGACAGATGAAGGGGAACTTGTTTTGATTGCGAAATTTACACACGTTTAACTAATGCAAAATACACCTCAAACTAGAGCGAGGCAAAGGAAATTGCAAACTAAAGTCAGTGGTTCTAAACCAGCCAGAACAATACAACAAAATGTTGAAGGAATAAAAGTGAACTAACCGACTTTAAATGATGGCATCTCAACAATTGTTCCCACAATGACAAGTTCTAGAGCACTCTTTATGGAGCGCTACAATAAGTCTATGCAGACCCAGAACAAGAGATTAGGAAATGTACCATGAAGGCAAATTCTTTGAAAAGTTGTCTATCCGAAAAATTCGCTAGAAACCTGGTCCATTACAGGAGAGATGACAAGGTTTAATCACAATAAAATCCTGCCTGTCCGGACGCACCGACGTAAACTAGAAGTGGACTAGTAATTGTTTGATAAAGCTCTTGAAAGCACAAGTTTCAACAATGTTTCAAATAACGATTTCTTACGTAGAATAAGAATGTTGTTAGATTATGTGTCCTGAGAACACTTTACATACATGAATCGTAAAATATATGCAAAAAAAATATTTTACCGCACTTGAGCATCTTCAGCATGCATTAAGGTTAAAATTTGAAAAAACGAAACCAGTTCTTCTTGGTTGCTATTTCTATTACAATAGATTTTAGTAGCCTACTAGCGTAAAGTGTATAAAATTGCTTAATTCAGCATGTGAAACGCTGAATGAACGCAAAAAATTAACTCCTTACAAAGTGATTAACAGAGCATCCATTCTTGCAAAAAATTGGGCCGGGTGTGCTGAGGGCAAGTTTGACCAAACAGATTTTCCAGACGAGAAAACTCCCTAGTGCAGTTTTGTCCTTAAAAATTATTGCCAAATCGTACTTATCTCATAAAAAAGGTTGCATGTGTAATAAAACGTAACACTTTAAACATTTCAAATTATAAACCTTCATATCCCAAGTACTCCTCATATCTCTTCACTTGATTAGGCCACCTATCATTCAATAATTGTACTATCCCAACCACCTAGTAACTGACACATTAACAACAGTCTGACAAGCTGAACAATCGCAACGGTATAACAGCCAGGGAGGCAAATAGAACTGATAGACTTACAAGCAAGTTTTGATATTTAAGTATAATAATTGGCTTGATTCCATATAAATATCCTCCTGTAGAAAATTTCCTGTGACGGTTTAATTTTGCAGGCTCCAAACGTCACTTACCTATAAAACAGAAATAGAAGAAATAAATTAGGTATAAAAATTATCATATAAAACATACCTTCTAAAAGGTTCGTCTCCGACGAACTTTCCTATGCGAAAAAGTTGTCTCCGACAAACTTTCCTATGTGAAAGGTTATGAGATTACTTTTCCTGTAGAACAAATTTTCCAAAAATATCTTATTTTATAAAAAAGATTTTCGAACAAGTGATTCGCTAGAGAATGGTTTATCGGGGAAAACTTTTCATATAATGTTAATGGGACACAGTCATGCCTATGGAATGAAATGTCTCATATACGAGTACAACGCCGGAAATAACTTTTATCTCAGAACGATTTATCTTTGCATGAAATTTGCCGGAGAGTAGTGTATGGAAAATTGTCTGAGGTAATTTTCTCTAGAGAAAAAATTGATGAGACGATCTTTAGTACAAGACAACTTTTCGACAACTTTTGTCGGAGACAACTTTTCGTCGTCTATTTTGAAGTATTGAGTTGTTGGTCAACTTATTTTTTCATCCAATTAGTGTTGTTATTTCACTTATGTGGCATGGTTGTTTTGTCACCATTCTCTCGAAACTTGAGATGAACTTATGATATCTTCTAAATCCCCTGGAGCAAAAGGTAGGGGAAAAATTTATGCTAACCATCGTCCGTCTGCTTTTGGTTACGTTAAGGTTGCAAACACGTTTCGTAAAAAGGGCTTCAATGTACTCCAAGAGTGCGAACGAGTGTTGTGTTAAAAAGTGTGGTTTCCTCCGGCCTTACAACTTGGGACAGATATCATGCTGTGTGCTGCATCATCAAGTTTCCTTATATGCTGAATTTTGCTTTTCAGGTGACCACATCTCCAGACACATTGCAACGAACGGTCTTTTTGTTGGCCATCGATTTTGCTTTCACTGCAACCATATCATGGGCTCATTCTTTGTGTTTCTTACTTTTGATTTGCTTTCATTGCATTTTCGCCAGAGTCCTCTTCGTCTATCGCCAGCAGTACATGTGATTTCCGCAGTTGTGACTCTGCAGTTCGATCTATCATATATTCAGATTGGTAACGCCTTATTTGTAATTGATATCTGGTTTCTTCGCCACTGCCCAAAGAGCAAGTAACTCGGCACACAGATGGAGGAAAGTCAATATTGGCTATTGTCCAGCCAAACAAATGAACGGTGCGGACCAATGCCTCATGCCTGTGTTTTTCAGTGTGTCTGTCCGACTGTGTGTTTCCACGTGGTTCCATGATTACACATTACATGTGTAACACCACGCTGGACCTGATACCAGAGAGGCAACCCAAAGATCTCTGTCATAATTGTGGTTGCAACAAATGTGGTGTGTCTGTTGGAATTAAAGGTTTTGTGCGGTCTCAGTAGGTAGGCAGAGAGATAGGGGTACCTGAGTATTTGCCACTTTGTCCATTGTGTTGCAACACTTTTCTCTATCGCTTCGGCTTGGCAGAGCAGTAAGTCCATCTATTAATGTCCGTTTGTAAATGCATCGGTCTGTATGTCCGTCTGTCTATACATCACGGAGATGATAGATATTTTTCTTTGCCATTGAGCAACGGTGATGTTTTAATTAATTTCACTTTATATTTTGCAATTTCACAATTATGGGAAGAAAATTAATTCCATTGTGTCTAAGGAAATATGAAACTAATGAAGACAAACAATTGCAGTTAAAGTTTCAAACATAAAAATCACAAGAATTTCAAGAGAAAAGTTGACTTCAAATGCGGCAAAATGTGTAGATTTTAACAGATATCAAATACAAAGCTGCAATACTTAGGAGGCAGGTAAAAGTAAAGATTTTTTAATTATAAGCGTAGCTTCATGCAACAGAAAGCCACTACAGAAGCTAAATAAGAATGTGATCGGAAGAGAGTCAACCATGATCGAGAGGTTGAAACCAGTTTCAATTCCTAATTAGCATTTGAAATGAATCAGAAATGTTTATTATAAAGTTGAAGGTTTGAAAAATTCACGCCAAACTATAGCTAAGAAATACGATACGGCACGAGTAGCCTTGCTGACCGCTTTACATTGCTAAATCGAAATTTCTTATAAAAGCAAAATCACTTCATCGAAAAGTTTTTTTTTGAATCTTTTGGATGTAACCAAAACTGGTTTGAATTTCTTGCAGAGATTTAAAGAAAATCGTAAAATTTTAACTATTCCTTATATCTAGTTAAAATTTTAACATCTTAGCACATGTTTCAATCCGTCAATCTAAAATAAGCTCTAATATAATCTTTACTGCACAATAGTCCTTAAAGAGTTTATACCTAATTTCATATGACTAAGATCATTTCGAATCGATACTAATTTTCGAAAGGAATTTTTCCTCGAAAACCTGACTTTAATACGAATATTTTCTGCGAAAACGGAAGCATTTTGGACTAACACAAGTTTAGTTTTCGATCCAAAGAAGGTTGTAAACTTGGGCGTCTTATATGAGCCGTTATGGTAACGGCTACCGGCTCAGAGTAAAGACGAACATCGGGACTACCACAAATGTATCACTCCCGTCCTTTTACTTCCGTCCTTTCTGCTTCAGACCCCGTCACAGCGGGCGCATGTGAGTAATTTTGATGATTAAAATAGATTACTTTTCAAAGCCGTAAAACTTGATCGTGTGATGATCAAGGAACTCATGAAAAATTTATTATACGAAAGTTACATTGGGACAATATTTCGCATCAGAAGTATGTACGAAACTTTTCGCGCAGGAAAAATTGTAGGAAATAACATTTTGCGTTGAAAGTCAGTTGGGGAGAGAATTTTTTTTTCAATAAAGAGATTCATTGCAGACAACACCATCTATAGAAAAATTTTACAAAAATACCAATTCGGAATATCAGTTGAAGAGAACATTTTGTATGGGGAAACTTGTCGAAAATTTTTCCTTTAATAAAAAAAAAAATTATTTTTTATTTAGAAAATTTCATAGAATAAATTTTAGCTTACAAAGAACTTCATCGGAGATTATATTTCGTGTTGAAAAGTTCGTGTAGGCCTACTTTTTGTACAGGAAATTTCATTATGGAAAATATTTTATCGATGAAAGTTTGCCGGCAATAACTTTTCTTAGAGGGAAACACGCTAAAGATAATTTTCATACAGAAAAGTTCATCGGGACAATTTTCGCTGATGAAAAGTTCACCAGGGACAAATTTTCGTGCATAAAAGTTTAATAAACATAAATTTTCGTAAACCAAAATTTGTCGGGTACAAATTTTCGTACAGATCAATTGGTCGAGGGAAACTTTTCGTGAAGGAAAGTTCATATGGGGAAACTTTTGAAAGAATATTCGTCGAAAAATATGTGTCGCAAAAAAATTGTCCTTATCGGAAAACATTTTCTCCTAAGGAAAACCAAAATATCAAATTTTCGCGTACTCAATGATAACTTTTCGTTTCTATTTTTCTACGGAAATTTATTTTAATTAAAATCAATCTGTCTTAATGTAACCTTAATCAAACACAAATTTTTAAATAGAAGATTTTATTAATGAAAAAGTTTAGTAGTGGTTTATTGAAGACAAATTTTTATTTACTAAACATCGCCCCAGACAAGTATTCGCTCAGGAAAGATGATAGGAGATAACAATTGGAATGGGAAGAGTTATCGTAGACAATTTAACATATAGGAGTTTTCGTCGGAGGCAACTTTTCCTATGGGAAAGTTTGGCAGAGGCAATTTTTCTTATACAAAAGTTCGTTGCGTACAACTTTTCGTATATAGAACTTCGTCGGAGATAATTTTTCATATATAAAACTTCGTTGGAGACAACTTTTCATGTTGTATAAAACTTCGTTGGAGACAACCTTTTGTTTAGCGAAAATTTCGTCAGACATAACTTTTTACGCAAAAAAATTCGGGCGAGATAACCTCTCGTAGGGAAGTTCGTTGGACACAATTTTTCGCATAATAGAGTTTAGACAACTTTTTCGTACTGCAAAGTTCGACGACGATAACTTCTAGCCTAGAAAAACTTCACATAGAAAAAGTTCGTTAGACATAACTTGGCGTAAATAAAAATTCACTGGAGATATAAAAAATTTCTTCGGACATCAATTTTCGTACAGTAACAACTTTTCACAAAGCTAAGTTTGCCGGAGATACCTTTTCGTATCGGAGAAAGAGAGAGAGAGAGAGAGAGAGAGAGTACGCCGGAAGCAAATTTTCACCTAGGAGAGCTCAACGAAGAGAACTCTTCCTATTTCTTATCCCCCTTCCCATTTCGTAGAGGGAGCTAAGTCAATTTTCAATATTCGAGAAAACTTTTTCACATATGTAAGTTCATTAGAGCAAACTTTCTCATAGAGTAAAGTTTTCCTATAGAAAAATTCAATCGAGGCGAGTTTTCGTGTAGAAGGGGACGTTAGTGACAACTGTTCGTATAGGAGGGACACCAGTGACATCTTTTCATATAGAAAAGTTCAGTTATATATTCAGATAGTAGTGTTGCACAGCGTTACGTGTTGTGCAGGACGTTCTTCGCAGGAAAGTTCGCGGGATACAAACAGTTACTTAGGGAGGTTTGTGAGGTAAATGTTTTCATATCTGAAAGATTTTCAGAAATTGGTTCACCTGTTGTGAACTTCGTTGAGGACATTTTTTAGGGGAAAAAACTGGTCTGGAAAATGTTTCGCAGAAAATGTTTGGTGTATTCAATTTGCTAACTTTTCGCATACAAAAGTTAGATTTCTTCATATTAGTTTAGATTTTGCCAATGGTTTTTACTTTACTCTATACGATTTGACTGGAGAATGTTACTCATAAGAGTTATCATGAGATTTTACGAGTGTTGTGGCCAAAAGACTTTGACTTTCATCGTTTTCTCTAGAAGACAGTCGAAAAATATGAAGCAAAGCCCCGGCAAGCCTCAGCATTATTTTGACTACATTTCTTTTACGTTTATTTGTCCCTCTAACGCTCTGTCTCGTTGTTTACTGACGTTTTAAGTACACCATCATAGCTATAAAATTGCATATTTTATGAGAGATAATAAATATCATCTCTTGCTCTGGTACAAAAAACAAAAAAAAAAAAACAACAAATGTAGTCTTGAGCAGGGTTAAAGCAGACAGGCAAACGGAGCGGACCATTGTTATATGGCTCAGTGCTCTCAGTTTTACGCTTTTGTTCTGTGGCAATGGTGGCAGTGGAAAAAATCTACTCCACAGTTTTTCTTCATGCGGTGTAAAGCAACATGTGGGGACAGTGTTTGGGTACACAAGCGAAGGAACAGAATTTAGAAAGAACCGCAAGAACTGTCTGACATTTATAGTCTCAAAGGTTTATGGAGCCAGCAACATAAACGTTTTAAATATCAATGTTGTGGAGGAGGATGAATGTGGGGCGAGACACATAGACTATGTCTAAGGATTTAAAGGATTAGGAAACCATAAACGTTTCCTGAAGGGGCGTAGAAAAGAGTTGGTTTCAACCTACAACCCACAAAGTAATTAAATTGTCTTAAAACCGTATAAGTTATAGGGAGCCTTAAGCATTTAATCTATTTTTCGATGTGGAAAGAAACAATTTTGCGTTATTCATTAATATTTTATTTTAATGAACGCAACATTTAGGTCTGACTTGAACCAATTTTAATTGTAATTGATGTGTACT
>JAHXMU010000092.1:1563552-1621264 GCA_019455685.1 Philornis downsi | reverse complement strand
AAAGTTCATCGGAGACAACTTTTCGTATAGGAAAGTTCGTCGGAGACGACTTTTCATTTAGGAAAGTTCATCGGAGACAACTATCCTTACATTTGCATTTTCTCATACAGGAAGGTTAAACGAGGACTGCTTCTCGTACATGAAAACTTATCGGAAATAAGCTTTCATTCAGAGACAAGATCGTTGAAAACAACTTTTCATATAATTTTCATTGGAAGAAAATTTTGTATAAAAATTTTGTTGGTAACAACTCTTCATATAGGAAAGTTCATTGCATGTAAATTTTGATAAGTTAATTGTTGATGACTCCCCGTATAGAAAAGATCGTCGATTATACCTGTTGTATAGGAAAATTCTTCGTAGACAACTTTTTCTGGAGCCCATTGCTTAAGAGTCAACTTTTCTTATAAGGAAGTTTATCAGAGTCAACCTTTACTATAGGAAAATTCATCGCAGTCAACTTTTCCTATAGAAAGGTTTGTCAGAGATTGTGTTTCATGCAGAAAAATTAATCAGTGATAACGTTTTACGTAAAAAATTCGTCGGCTACAACTTGTTCTATAGAAAAGTTCATCGGAAACAACTTTTCGTGTAGGAAAGTTCTTAGGAGATAATTTTTCGTATAGGCAATATCGTAAGATGCAACTTTTAATATAGAAAACATCGTCTGAGACAATTTTTCGCATTAGACAACTTTTCTTACAGGTAAATTATAATCAACCAGTTGCCCGAGAGATTAATATTAAATTTATGTCAAGGAAAGTTCGTGAAAAGCAACAACTTTTTTCGTGAAAGAATTCATCGGACAAGTTTCTTATAGTATTCTCATGGTCAATATCTCTTTCCGTGGAGTCGCCGTCGGTGCAAATGCTGAGAAATCTGTGGCATGGTCGTCGACGAAAATGTGGAGAAGTCTGTAACCTAACTATATAATCATCGACGTAATTCACATAGATTTGTGTACGGGGAGCGGACATAATAACTGGAAATACCGAGGTAGTTTGAATGATTTCAAATATACATAACCCCTTCCTAAAGCTTTTATATGTACATACTTTGAATTGTCGAAATACCGACTATCTGATCCCAAATGTCAAATGGTTTTAAGGGAAATCTCATTTATCACTTACACATGTAAAGACGTTCGTGTTTTCAAAATTCTAATGAGTTATGCACGGCTCGAAGAACCTAAAGCTAGAATAGGTAATGGATAACCGTTACTGCCTACAAATATATTATATTTCATTTATTTATCCGCTCATTTGCTAAGGAATATATTTTATAGCTCTATTGTATAAAGGGTAATGGAGCTTTTTCCTTATAATTATCATTTAACACACTCCTAAGCAACTAAATAAAACCAAACATATTTTACTCTTTGGTATCTAACCTTAGTTTGCTGTCTTGCTGTTGATTATATAAGTCATATCTCAAAGATTTACTAGGACCCTACCAACCCGTCCATTCGCCTGTAAGTGGATTTATGACTCCTTATTCTCTCCTCTGTCCTTCCGTGTGTGGCATACATCAATTTTTATGCTCCGCATGGCAAACATTATTTGCAGCCGAAATTACATTTAGATTGCATGAGCAATAATAAATTTAATTTCGTTATTTTATGACTGAGCATATAAAATGATTTATTAAAAAGTCACGATGTAGCCTTTCTACAGGTAGACATGAACATGTTATAAGCAAGTTTACATTAGACGTGCGAGCGAATGTAAAATATATCTTGGACCAAGTCTTATCGTACCTCTTTGCAGGATGTCGTGTGTGTGTGGCTGCAACTGTGGGACCCACTTTACGCACGCACTTGTCTCTGTTGAATGTGTTTTTATTTTTGGGCGTTGGTATCTACATATCAAAAGATCATTTACCAGCCGGCTGCCACCGGTATGCATGTTTCTGTCTATTTTTATCTAATGGGGCGGACGGACGGCTTTATTGAACTCATCCTTCATCTGGTGTTAGTTCTTCTGCATATGCAAGGCAAATCACATTAAGATGCTAATGGCGTTTTTATGTACCCTATATTAGATACATGATGTCGATATGTTTGGTTTGGTTGGTTGCTTAATTGAAGCAGTAGTAACAGGCGTTATTCGTAACAGCTTGCTTACGATATGTTAAATGTCTAAATTCGTCGGTGAGGTTGGAGAAAATGTTATGTTTTTATGTGTAAGTTATAAAGAAATATTTGTTTTTAACAGCTTTTGTTTTCCATAATTTCATACAGATTTACTTAACAGGCCGAAGAACCGGAAATAAGTGTTTTTAAATAGATAATAGTTAGATAATACAATGGTAAAATCGTTACATACTCTATCAGTTAATTAAAGAAAGTGAATTAGTCTGTTTATAATAAAGAAAGTTTAGATAAATGCAAATTGTCTAACCCTTTAAGGACCACGATTAAGTTACGCTGCCAAAAAGGATAAATAAATGATACTAATCCAATGACTTTGGGCCCCAAAAACAAATTTACGTTACAGCTACATGTCTAAGTGAGCTTTACTACTTACTAGTTGACATGTAGAATTTAACGCCGGCTCGAAGAGCCAGGAACGAATGCTTCGAACGAATATGTAATTTAAATTGCTAGTAATTTATGCCGGTTTTTTTTTTAAATTTGTTTTTTTGTGAGTTTTAATTTAAGATTTATTAAGATTTAGTAAGATCTCTTGAGATTAGTTTTTGTTTAAGAAATTCGTGGGAGGTAACTTTTCATATAGAAATGCAGCTTTAAACTTCACGCATTTCCACTGGTTCTTTAAATTGAAGAGAGTTGTGGGAAACATTCAATGTTGTGAATCAGGAGGACCGCTACTAAATTATATCGCTATAAACTGCATGTAAAGCTAATAGTGTAGATAGAAAGAAAAGTATTTTTCAATGATCCGATTAAGAGTCATCATTTACTAAGCGGTTAAATGGGCCAGAAATACCTATAAATGCTTCTGATTACAAATAATAAAATTATAATAAAATGATAATAAGAAAATGATATTAACCAATGGCAATTCCATCTGTTAAAGAATAAAAAACATTATTTTCTTTAAAATAATGAGTATATTTTTAGGCCTTTTGCCTTGGGCTGTAAGGACTTAAGACTTACGTTTCGGGTGTCGAAAATTTAATAATACCATTTGTCTAATGATTTTTTTCTCAAAACCAAGATCAGTCTACAGTTTCATGTATATAGTGGGTTATTTATAACTCATATAGACTTCAGTGCCGGCTTGAAGGGCCTTAAATTAATGCTTTTCATTACAAATCAATTAAATATTAAGCGATGAGAATTCCATCCATCAAAACATGCATATTGTCCTGGACCTGAAAGACTACGACTTACGTTTCGGGATCGAAAGTTAGGTAACACCCTTCGCTTAATGATTTTTTCCTTCGAAAAAATTCAATATATAGTTTCCTGTCTATAGTGAGCATTATTACTTACGTAGTTTTTACATAGATTTCAATGGCAGCTCGAAGAGCCATAAATTAATGCTTCGGATGTAGTTAGAATACAAAATGTTGATAATCAAAGCAGGTTCAATGGAGAGATTTTGGTTTAACATGAATTAGTTTGTGATAAATATAATTGATGTTGGCCTCGAAGGTCCACTACCACCAGATGCCGGCATAAATTATATGAAATGATCATTATTGAATAATATTTCTAATAAATTTGAGTGAGTCTAATAGTAGAATACATGTAAGCTCACTGAATGTGAGGAATTCTGTCATAACTCACTCATGGGATGTAACATAATTCACTTATTTGTTGTATTTTCTCTTACTGCTACGCTATTTTTCATATCAATCTGAACTCAATCCCGGGAAAACGAAATTACTGAAAGTGCAATGAGGCTGGGCATTAGAAGTTTCAATCCACTTATTCTACTTATTATTTAAACTGCATATTCTTTGTAAGATTTTGATTTAGTTTCTTTTAGCCATACGTCACATAGAGGACAATTTCTTTACACTAGAGATTCAGTAATAGGACTTTAAATCGACAATTATTTCATCGATGCAAAAACATCTACCTAAACTGATTCAAATATTCAACTGATTCAATATTCAGTGTTGAGATATAACGAAAATGCGAGTTGATTCTATGAGGATCTGCCTTCAATTTAAATCGGGAATTAGTCGCAACTCTCATTGATACCTCACAATCACATTTCACATTTTTCTTGAAAAATTCGAAAAACCGAACCTGAACCAAACCAGCGACGACAAGGATGTTAGAATCCTTCTAAACCACAACAGCATATATCGGAATAGACCTTGCGAAAGCATCGGAGATCGGCGCAGATGTACTGTTCAAATGTCTGAATGTCTAGGCATGGCTCTAATCTTCGCCACGACTAATCTTTAAGGAGTAATCTTTCCCAAACGGCATCCTAAGACTCTACTTGATACCTATTATTTGGATTAAGTGAACGAGCATAGAAATCCATCAAACAACGATCCTAGGCAGTCTCTGTTTTGACTACATTTTTGCTTGTGATCACAAATATTAAAATTTGTATCCCCAAATCATGATAAAAACTTACTTTAACTTCCACAGCTCGATTCGGCAAAAATTATTTGAAGCCATGTCTATGTTTGGTATTTTTGAGATGTTGTTACATGTTTGCGGAATGACGCATATCGACAAAAAACATCTTCACTGAATATATATAAAGTTCTAGCCGATCTGCCTACCGACAATGTGACCTTTTTAACATTATTATGGAGATGACAATGAGGAAAACTGCAGTGCTCACTTAACTGCTTCACTTCACTTGGTTATTTGCCCGAAGGAAGAAGCAGGATAAGCTTGTCAAATATTTTTTTATTTCTTAGGTTTCTACTTTTTTTATAAAATCTAATTTTAAGGATGTCAGGTCTTTTGCATGATGCCAAGTGCTTGTAACACTTTTGGTCCTTCGAGCCGATTGTGCTATTAGACAAATAACCACATTAAAGCGAATTTAATTGCTCTCAATATATGGGTATTTTATATTAGCCTATATAGAATTCTGTCAAATCTATGAGATTTTGTAAGAATCACAAAGTTTTTGATTCAATCCAATCCAATTTTTATTATTTATCAGTTAAGCTCGCTAGGCTCGAAGGGCCAAAACTAATTGTTATTCAATCTCCATTTTTTGCATGCAAATGGTATCTAGCTTGGAGGATAAAAATTAATTTCCACTCAAGTACAATCCGCATTCTTCCTAGTTTTCGAATGAACTATGCTATAAATCTATATGAATCTTGGGCAAACTTCGACAGTTCCAAATTTGTATCCTTTGACAATCTTTGTCCAATCCAATTGATAATAATTTAAAACTGCCAAAGTTTCTCTGAGATTTATGAAGATTTGTAGTAGAGTTCATTCAAAAATTAGGAAGAATGCAGATTGTATTTGAATCGAAATTAATTTTCATCCTCCGAGCTAGGCGCCATTTGCGTATCCTTCGCTAATCTTTATTCAATCCAATTCATAAGAATTTAGTACTGCCGAAATTTTTCTGAGATTCTTAAAGATTTATAGCGTAGATCATTCGAAAATTAGAAAGAATGCAGACTGTACTTGAATGACACCCATTGCTTGCAAAGAATGGGGATTGTAATTGGATGTCAATTAGTTTTGACCCTTTGAGCCAAATGCACTTTATTAACAAAAAAATTAAGATTGTACTTGAATGGCAATTACTTTTGGCCCTTCGAGCCGAATGCGCATTGACACAGAAATTAATAAGCCCGTGCTTTACTTTGCCAAACTCCATGGACATTATTTACAAAGTATCTCAATGTAGGGAATTGTAACGGGAAATCCAAATTCTGTTCCTTCAGCGAAACATTTAATTGGAACGCAAATTGTATTATATTTAACTCTTCTTCCACTATTTGTATTTGTATTCCCATGAGCTTTCTGTTTACCCTTTTGCAATACCTTCATAATTTCTTCCGTTCATTACAAAATTACGGCTCTTTGGGTGAAGCCATTGCAGAGCAACTTTTCACACCTCATTTTCAGTTATTAATACATCATGCTATACAGTTGGCGGCTCCGTTTTTTTGCTTTTTTTTTGCTATCAGCTGAAACTGGTTAAAAACGAACAATAACGTTTTCACACCTATTTTTGTAGTGTTGTTGTGACTCAAAATGTCATTATGATCTTACAAATCGTGGTGCAACAACGTGCTGTGAATAAGCGGCAACATAAATATTTGTACAACATGGCCACAATGGAGACGGGACGCCAAATGAAGGAAAACCGAAAAAAGACAAGAAAACAGCAAAAAAAAAAAAAAAAAACACTTGTAAGAAATCACGATATAATAATAGCGGAGGAAAATATTCTGCCGCATATAACTGCAGTTTTAAATGCAGAGAAGTGTTAATGAATCGTGATCATATATTTTTTTCCATACCAGTTCCATAAATTGGAGCAAAAATTGTTGAGGAAACGTGTTGGCTGGCTGTAAACGGCCTTAGCACATCTAAGGCAACAACTTGCAACACATTGAAAATGACACGCAAATCACACAACGGACTTTCTCCCAAAATGACAAATGGCTAATACCATTGGCAAAAACACATTCCTCTACCTATACAATCTTCCAGGCTTATTCGACGATAGTACGCCTCATCAATGACCACCTCCTTATACTACCTGTCATGCCAGAGTGTAGATATAAATAAATATCTTGTGGCATAATGCGTAAAACGGTTCTTAGCGATATTCTTAAACGTGGCACGTAAGTACCCTAATGGCTTAGTCGGTCATTAGTGGCAGTGAAAGAGTTGAAGTTGGAGCTGCAGCTCGAGCTGGTCTTCATGCATCGCTAAGTGTTGGGGCTGACTGAGTGACCATTTCTTTCCTTGCCATCGGTACCACAACCACAACGGGTAAACCTGAAGCTGAAGTGTGTTAAAACGTTTCTGCCCCGTCCGTTTTATGGATAATTAAACGAAGTTGTGCTTCTTGCTGCACGAAGTCAAAAAAAGATTAATAACAATTTAAATTAGATTAGCATAAAACATTAAACGTGAGTGTAGATGACATTAGAAATTTATGAGAATGAAATCCATTGAACTGTAAGTGAGAGAGAGGCAAATTCTTTAGAGGAGAAGTGGTAAAATGACTGACAACAGGAGGTAGTTTTCTCGGGAAATACTTGAGAGATTTGTGAAATTCTAGACTAAAACTTAATAACGGAAATGTGACTTGGGTTAGTTGAAATTTAGTATATTTAGAACCAAAATTTATTACCAAATGGCATCAATGAAAATTTATCGGGTTGTCTTGGTAAAAACACAGCCGACATCCATGTTATAACGGATGGACTAAGAAAAATGTATGTCAAATGACAAAAGGAGGCAAGGTTTACGAGAGTTTTTCTGCATTTGCCAATGAAAATTATCTAATTAAATATTATACATTTGTACTTTTTATAAAATTCCCCCTAAAAGCAGGCTATAATAAATTAAAATCAAACTACTCTGGTATCATTCTTTGTGATGGTCCTTCAAGCTGGAAAAGAAGCAATCAAATTTTCAGTATTTTTTTTTTTTTTTGATTTGAAAAGGCACGAATGGGACAATCTCAATACCGATTTGTAAATCTTCTCACACATCCCCCACATTTTTCTTGTAGTCTTACAACATCGATTTTTCAGTTCTCTGTTTCTTTCTTTATTGATTTTTATGAGAAATTAAACTAAATAAATAGGAGTTAAATTAAATTAAATAAATAGGAGTTACTTGAAATTCTTCAGAACAGATATAAAGCTATAAATATTAATGGCAGCGGCTGTAGTTGTTTTAAATTCAAATTCTAATCACTGCAACAATGAAAAATTTTCAGAGTCTTAGATTAGCAGATAAACTTTAATTTTAGAACTTTATGAAACCAGCTGTATTATCAGGAGTAGAATAACTTTTTAAAACTTAAATCGATTTTTTTTTGATTTCCCCTCCGAAACCAATGTTACCACGGCTTTCTTCAAAAAGTAATTTTTCAATAAAAAAGTGTATTTAATCGCTGCAGAAAACAGTGCATTCGAGATTTTTCTATGGAGCCTGCCTAATTCCTTTCGAATGTTGTGTAAAAAGCAGGTTGTAATAAACAGAAATCAAACTTTCTGTCATCAAACATCGTTATGGTCCTTCGAGTCCGAAACTGCAACAATTAATTAGCCGGCATTTTAATTTCTCTGTAAAAAGGCTGTTAAGGGATTTTCTTGGTACCGATTTTTTTTTTTATTCGTACGTTAGTTCACCAAATACTCCCACATTTTCGTTGTTGGATTTTATCAAAAATGAAAGGCTTAAGTTTTATCAGCACGAGAGAAGCCTGGTGGTTATTATGTGTAGAGTATAAACAATAAGAAGTTATTTGTGGCCATTAAGGGGTCAAACATCAAGACACAATGCCATGTTTTCTGGAAATAAAATTAATTTTTAAGAGTAACAATACTGATGGCTGAAGGAATTTATTTCCTAAAAGGCACTGGGATACATTACGCAGACTTTGCAGATAATTTATCAAAATGAAAAGCATTACTAATTTCATAATACCTTGATTCTAACTCGATATGATATCAAAATGTCACTGACATTTTTCCCAAAGATGATTCTTTTGAAAACAGCAAGGAACGTTAGTACGAATTTACAGCATTCTTTATCTGAATTCAAAATAACCGGAATATTCAGATGAATTCATTATTTAATATTTTTTAAATGATTTGCAAATTGAACAGGACTTCTCTATTATTATTAACAGCATTTTGTTTTTTCCGGCATTTCGAGTCGAATGTGATTTATTAAATAATTTAATTTCATAGGTCGACAAAATTTTAATTGACCTTAAAAATCATGAACCAAACTATACTCGTATTTTGCTAAAGATTTTTGAATCGCTGGATTCAAATCAATCATTAGAATAACCGAGGAATTCCGATTTACGAAACATTTCAATACAAAACTATAAAATAAACACATCTATTGCTATGTTTAAGGCCTATTAATGTCTTGAGGAATCTTATTTTTTTTTTTATCAAAACAGTCGTTAAAATATCTGAAAATAGATAATTTTCTTTGAAGATCCTTTTCGAAACCTTAGGAGTCTTCAAGAAATTGTCTGCAGACCTTACAGACATTAAAATGAAAAGCACGTCAGTTCCCATTGCAAATATGCCTTGCCTGTTAGCAGATTCGCAAGCGAAAAAACGTAAGGTATTGTTTTAATATGGCTAATAAGAAAACGTTTTTCATCATTTAGAATCGCAATCTTAAATTCGGTTGATAAGCGCCAAGATATGTACTCAGAAACTATTCAACGCCATACATTTCCAAATTTTTTCATTGGAACTATATCTCCTCCTGGCCCAAAATATAAACCATCCGCTCGGTAGGTTTAAGCTGGTTCTGTAACCAAAGGCAATAATTGTGTGAATTTTTTACTTTTAGGAGTATTATAAATCTTTGCATTAAACATTAAAGATATTAATCTTGCACCAAACGTTAGGGCAACTGAAAAGAGTGATTTGAAATCTCCAAATGAATAATACAGGATTACCTATTTAGTGGTTTCAAAACCACCGGTCTGGCAAGGCTGTAAGCTGTCAAACACCTGTCATCTGAAGTGTTAGTTATTTAGTAAAGGGTTTGTCATTTACGAATATGGATCGCTTAGCAATCGAAGAACGAGTGGGAATAGTTAAAACTTACTACAAAGGTGGCGACGAAGCTCATTTTCCACTCCGTGGTTATTTCAAAAGCAAAATTGTCGCATATGGGGCTCGGAGAACCAAGAAGTGGTTATGGGGAAGCCATTGTATCCGGAAAAAGTGCACATTATGGCCACTTTTATAAAGGCTTTTTTTTAACCATTTAAACGCTTTTTAGAAAATTTTTTGATTAGTTTATTCACGAAAAACCTCTGCAGATATTATGATGTTTCCTGATAAACAAAACAACTCAGCATCTGTGCGGAATCTGATGTAACCTCTACGAAATTGGGTGTTTTCAGGCTATTCATCGACGCTTCTTTTGCCTCTTTGTAATGGAAAAACAAGACAATTTCGAATGTTAAATAAACATTGCTTTTGATGGGGAAATTACCGTTCCAACTCAGCAAACAGTTGAAAAGTGTTATGGTGACACTGAATTGTCGAAATCAATCGTTTGCAGATGTGTCTGAAAAATACTTCGAGTAATCGAAAAGTGTAGTGAAAGCTTCTCAAACTCTGGTCCATAAGTCCTTAAGGGTCCTTAAGTAATAGGTCCTATTGGATCTAACCCCAGAATACGTGTAATCTCACTGAATTTGGAAAGCTCTCCCGTGTCTTATTCATGGGATGCAAGAGAATTTGCTTTTTTTCTATATATCAGATGGCAAATCGCAGCCCGTTCAATAGGAGATTTTTGCTTCAACTAACTCCTATCCGTGATTTGAATCACGGAGTAATGTTGGTCATCTCCAACAAAAACTCACTTGTTGCTTGCTGGCATACTCTGCGACAATAATCAAATTTCTTAAATATAGCGCGATTTTACTGCAGTCTCCTCAAACATTGTCAAGATGGTACAAGAGAACACAACCAATTTGTTTGATTCGACGCACAAAGAATCTACTAGCCTGTGTAATGACTGTGTTTCAAATTAACTTATAGGTTTGGTTTCAATATTTGCGAAAATTTTCATTAAAATAAAATAAATAAATAAATAAAATTTGATCCCACCCAGTTTCGAACTGCGAACCTTCAGTTTGTGAGACCGAAGTTCGGTGCCCTAAGCCATGATTTTAACACCACCACTGTATGAGTTAACAGTGCCTTAACAATAACGGTTGATCAATGGGGGGATAATGTTAGCAATTAACAGAGCTTCCAAAACATATCCGCAACATAAACCTATAGGGTTTACTGCAAGAATGCTCTCAATTGACGATCGATAATCTATTCTTATTCATAGCCTTATTTGGTAGTATTCCAAAACAGAATACTTCTCTCTTTTCTATTCAATTCTAAACGGTATCATATTTCCTTAAAAATCTCATGTACGGGAATAGAAACCAAGGCGATGTAAGACTTTAACAACACCTCTCCGAGCAGAAAGGAAGTGCATACAAAGTAGTGTAATATATTCAAACGCTGATTGGGAATATACGGAAGAAATATTGCAGTCTTCGTATAAGAGACCAAAATAATTTGCTCTACCTTAGGGCAGAGAGGTTACATAAAGCATTAAACGTTAAAGGCAAAGTTAAAAGGAAAAGACATCACTTCTCACCAAATTTTCAATGAAAAAAAAAATAACATTGATGAGAACGCTTTTGTTTGTTGGCATATATATCGATTTTCTTGCAATATTGTTATTAAAATTATTTGCAACGAACGGATAAAAGAGGCCAAGGCCTAACTAACCATAAAAATTACGAAGAAATTCCGCATTGCCGCCCGTAATCAACGAAAAGCTGCACAATGATATCCTAATCTAAAGGGTGTCCCAACAACAACGCAAGATTTAAATGACTGATGCAGCAATTGAATTGTTTCTCTAGCTGTATGACATGTGCCGTCCTCTTGTTGAAACCACATGCCTTTCACATTCATTTCTTCAATTCTAGGCACGAAAAAATTGGTTATCATTTCACGATACCGAACACCATTTACTGTTTGCGCTTGACCTGCCTCATTTTCATAAAAAAGGTCCAATGATTCCTCTAGCCCAAAATCCACACCACACAGTGACACATTGAGGATGCACTTGCTTCTCGTGAATCACTTGAGCATTTTCCTCACCCCAAATGCGACAATTCTGCCTATGGACGAAGCCATCAAGATGGAAATGGGCCTCGTCACTGAAGATGATTTTATCGGCAAAATCAGCATTTTCATGTTGTCTCTGCAATACTCAATTAACGAACTCCCTTCGCTGTCCATGGTCAGCTGGCTTCAGTTCCTGAGTCAATTGAACTTTGTATGCATGAAGATATAAATCTTTCGTCAAAATTCGCTGCATAGTGGATTTGGAGACACCAATTTATTGAGCGCGGTGTCGAATTGAGGTGGATGGAGTTTGAGCGACATCATCACGTACAGCTGCGACATTTTCGGTCGATCGACCTGGTCGAAGGCGCGTTGTTGATCGCACTTTGCGAACTGTAGCCGCAAAACTTTCACTATTTTGGCAAAACAATTTCACAATGAGAATGCGTTGTTCATTCGTGTGGCGCTCCATTTTTACTAACCTCGTACTTTCTACTAGCAAACAATAACAATTGTTCAAACGTCAAACAATGACACTTCGAATGGCGGCAAATTTAAATCTTGCGTTCTTGTTGGGACACCCTTTAGTAAAACGACATGAAATGGCATGTAACTGAAGAAAAAGATAGTTGAAATGAAAAAAGAAAAAGAGAACTAAAAAACTAAACATCATCATCGAAAATATACGAATGAAATGAAGTCGTAGAGGTATTTGGTATACAGACCACAATTAAAGAATTTGAATTTAGTAAAGCTAATGATGGTCTATATAAAGACTTACTTAGTTTACTTTTTTTTCGTTTTCTTTGTTTTGGAAAATTTGTAAAATTAATTAAATATATTGTTATAGCGTTAAGTCATCAAAAATTAATATCATCGGCATCTTGTAATTCATTAATATTATCATGAAGGCATTCTTTTAACACTCTGCAATATTTAACATTACGCTTACAAGGCGGATTGAAAAGGTACCTCTTTAAACGTCCGCTATTTAAATGACTGAACAATTTTTTTTTTAAATTTAAAATCTGTAACATTTCTAAGAAGAAATGTTAGAAATTTTGCTATAAACGAAATCGCCCAAATGAGAATGTTGGTGAAAGATTATTTTCTTTTTCTTAATAACCCAAATCAATCTAGGATTCAAAGTTCAAAGAATTTGTATCCTTTTGATTAAATAAACTGAATACTGGCTGTGTGATAAATTCAATTTCAAGCGTTTTCCTACTGTAAACTAGAAGGCGTGATTTAAATAGAAAGGGTCCCATTAAATTCCATTATCTTAGGTCAAAAGCGACATTGGTACGGGAGGGTTTTGAGACTTGGATCCTCGTCAATATACCTGGAGAATCCTCAGAAATATTGATTAATAAGGATTAATTCAAAGAATTTGAGTCTTTTTGATTAAATAAACTGAATACTGGCTGTGTGAATTTAAATTTTAAGCATTTTTCAAATGTAAACAAGACGGCGTGATTTAAATAGAAAGGGCCCCATTAAATTCCATTATCTTAGGTCAAAAGAGACATTGGTACGAGAGGGTTTTGAGACTTGGATCCTCGTCCCTATACCTGGAGAATCCTCAGAAATATTGATTATTAAGTCTCCCTTGGTATTAGGTGATTATATGTTAACTAAAATGGGGTTAAATGTTAAGATTCAACTAATTTCAATAGTTTCCTTGTCATCACTTAGTTTCTGTTCTTGTTTTTTTGGAGTCTTTAATTTTTTCATGTAATGGAAATTAGTGATTAGGGTAAGACACGAACCCCGCACCCGACTGCAGTTAGCATTTATAAGGCTCCCTCAGTCTTAACACAAATTACGAAGATTTTTACCAGATTTTCGTTCCGCAATCCAATTGTAAATTGGACCATTATAACTGAGATGTAAAGAAAACAAATTAAAGAAAGAACAACAAAAAGAAACAGGTGTTTCTACGGCATTAGAAAGCAACGTAAAGAATAATCCCCTTCTCAACGAACGAAAAACGGGCTATACTAGACAATAATCTTAAGTATTGATACAAGCAAGTTAATCGATTCTGGTAGTTTTTCAGAGAAAAATACTCAGTTATGTGTATGGACTTAGCGTGGTTAGAGAGGTATATAAACGTTAATTAAATTATGAGTTAAATGAGCTATATTACGACATCGATGTAATCAAACGTATCAAAATATGGCAATTGCATTGGTTAGACGGACATCTTGGCCTAATGGTCGATCACGAAAATCCTTTGACAATAAGCGCAGTGGGTGGCGACCAAATCTTCGTTGGAAGGACCAGGTTTTTGAGACGAAATGAAGAAGGAACCCAAAATACCGAAACGTTTGCAATTCCTTGATATGCTTCTCGTATAACTGACTATCGATTTAATCAAACCGCCATTTGAATGGCGGTTTAATCTTTAAAATGATGCAATGAAATTCTAAATAACTAATAAGAGGATTATTTAGCATGTGATTATTAGATTCTAACAATCGATTATCCATTTGAACTACACATAAAAGATCATTTCAAAATGCACAATCTTTCTCGCGCAATTAGTGATTCTTAATGAACATTCATTACAAATGGAAACAGCCCACATGTTCCTTTTTATATAACAAAGGAAACTTTCAATTTAAAATGACTGCAATAAAAAATGTTTATTGCAAGAAAATATGTTATTGCAATCATAATTACAAGGAGAATGCGACTGTGGCTTAAGTTTATCATATATGTACAAATGCTGAACACTGATGAATGATTTCCAATTGAGAAGGCTCCATCACTCATGACGGGCGGAAAGGAAAAGCAACAGAGCAACCGCACCAACGAAGGGAGTTGACGGTTCAGGCAATATGGAGATGGCAATGCAATAACCTAAACCTAATAAACTTAAGGCACAAAACATGACTAAGTATAATTTATGGCTTCTTTGCAGTGATCCTCGATTACATTAAGACGTCGTCGTTGGCTGATACTTTACTGGATACTATAAAATCGGAAACTTAAGTCATACTTAGAGCTCAGGAACGAACAGCAGCAATATAACTGAAGCAGCTTACAATTGATCAACAATTCTGTTTGTCCGTATGTCCGTTGAGAACGCTGTCCGTCCATTGTTCCTTTTTTTTTTGCGGCTGTCCTCCTGGCTTTTGTCAGCAAGTTGTACTTGTTACAACCAATCCAGCCATGCAAAACTTGTTTCCCTCGTTTTAGTGTCTTCTTTTCTTTGGCACTTTTTTTCTCCTTTTTTTTTTTTTTTTTTTTTTTTTGGTATAGTCTATGGAACATGTAACCAAAGAAGAGGAACAACAACTCGAAGAACATGGACAAGAACAAGAAATGAACAAGTACGGGTACGAGTAGTAACACTAAAACATGTCTTAAATATGTTCAAATAATGTTCTCTGCTGGCATCAACCATTTCGCGTTGCAAATAACCACGACAACAAAACAAAAAAGAACAAAAATAAGAAAAATGCGCAGAGGAAGCTAAATGAACATGAGGCTTACAAATGCACGCATGCGCCAAAAGTTAGCGAAGACAGACGACCATCAGCGATAGCCAACTTGTTTGTAAAGGGGCTGAGGAGCGGCAAGTAAGGTAGAGCGTTGTTCCAACCCGTAATGAGTCAAGCTGAAGCTAAGTAAGATATTATTATAGTGGCTGTCCCTATGCATTTCATGTTGTGTACATGATAAGGGGTTTGTATGTTAAGTAAGTTAGACTATAAGTAATTAAAAAGTTTTTTCTTATGGAAACAAACGTGCAGGCGCCAAAAGTTCAGCCAACAGAAGACTACCTATCCTACATCATGGACTGAAGTCCAAGTCTTAGCCGACTTGACGTACAGATGGTGGATGGAAAAGTGGCAACCCTACAAAACATACGTTTTAAGTTACAAGTTACCACGTTGTTTAGTATTTTTATTTGGCCATCAAAAATAAACGATGTCAGTGAATTTGTATACAAGGAAAAATATTTTCATTTCAAAGGGTTTCAGTCCAATCCATGTTAAAAACGAGCTAGATTCTACTTTGGGGGAATAACCCCTATGCTTACGGCTATAAAATATTGGGTAGCAGAGTTCAAACAAAGTCGTACTAGCTGCCAAGACGAACAGCGTAGTGGTCGACCAGTTGAGGTGTCCACGCCAGGTATGGTTAAACAATCCACAAAACAGTATTGGATGATCGTTGACTGAAGTTGCGTGAGCTGGCTGAAATGATAGGCATTTCAAAAAGTGTTATACATCATATATTGGCCGAACATTTGAAGATGAGAAAACTGTGCGCAAAACGGGTGCTGCGTCGTGAAGATGTTTCAGTAGAGTTTGGTTGGTTTGACGATGTTTCACCGCAATAAAGCCGAATTTTTGTGTTGATTTATAGCCATGGATGAGACTTCACACCTAACACAAAGAAACACTCAAATCAGTAGACTGGGGTAAAAGATTTGAAGGGGTGGGGTCTGTCTTTATTTTAAGAAGTCTGACAGTTCTTACTGTAAGCAGGGTATAGAAGCTATTGAATATCACTGAAAAGAGTGGATCGAGCTAAAAGGAGATTATGTTGAAAAATAAAGAACATTTTTCCCAAATTTTCTATGTCTTCTTTGTTAGGTCGGCTATTTTGGAGATCACCCTTATAAGTAATTAGTTACATAGACGGCGAGAGAGATTATATTCTATTATGCCCTGGTAGGCAGAAAAGAATTCCAAGCGCCTCGCTCTTATCCGGTTCTTCTTCATGTTTTCATATCAAGTTTCGATTGACCCTCAGAAACCTGGTTCTTCCAACACAGTCTGGGTTACCTTCTTTACGTCGACCACGCAAACTTTTGATACGGAAGCGCTTTTGTTTATTCGCACTACATGACCCAGCCAACAAAGTTGCTGTATTTTTATGCGCCTTACAATCCCGATGTCGATATACGGTTTATACAGTTCATTATTCAAACGATGCCGATATTTTCCATTTGCGATACTTGTTGAACGTAGTTAAACCTTCCCATGAATTAAAAAATGAATTTTTTAAAGTAAGTTAAATTATGAATTATAAATTATGAGTCAAAACAAATTTTCGGAAAACTAAAATGGAATTGCATTTAATTAAATTGTAGTGTTTCGAATTAAAATTTCATTACATCAAATTACACTGAATTCAGTTGAATTACATTGAATTGCTTGTATGAAACAATTTGTAAATTTCATAAATTGTAAAAATTAGCTACTTATTTGCTTGTGTAAAGACCCCTTTAAGCAACTATGTAATTATAAAAACCCCTATTTTTGTTACGCTCATATGGCAACCCAGCGGAGCGGAGGAGGCATCCGTTCTCCTGGTTTATATCGGCGAGTTTCTCTTTTTCCACCAGCCGCAACCCGCACCACTTCGCCAGCCGCCCTCAACATACGAATAAACCCCAAATAATGCAAGTTAACCGTTGTCTTTTCATCTCCTCCAGTACGAAACCCCCTCGTAAGTATACACATCCCGCCGAGAACTTAAGTTCTTCCACAAAACCTCCAATTTCTCTCGAGGAATCTAAGTTCCAAATTAAATCTTCACAACAAGTCTGACAGATTTATATCCCAGCATTTGCTTTAACAAAGCTACAATCGTACAATTTGCAGAGCTTGTGTTAAAACTCACTATGCTGAGCTGTACATCAAGAACTGGTGCCTGGGTAGTTCATTATCGGCAGAGAGATAGTCAACCACTCCTCTAATTTATATCTGACAACGTTTATACAGCCTCCCAAAGACAAGGAGCCTATGGCGGTCAAAACTTACCCGTACTTAAAAAGAAAAAAACGACTTAACTCAAAATTTGTTCTTTTTGTGTATTAAGCATTTATCAAAAATTGCTATTATGGAAATTTGTTATGATTTTCGAAATATACGGAATTTTAATGACATACAAAATGATAACTTTCTTACTTATGTAACAGAAATTTTGAGATATATAACTTGTCCGAAACCGGTGTTGAAAAGTTCCTATAGCCCGTGAACTACGTCGAATTTTGTAAAGGGGATTGGAAATAAATACAGTTCAAAATAAGTTTGATAATAATAACGAATAAACTCGGCTTTGTCCTAACACCACTTAAGTCGTTTCTCCTTTTGATCATAAATTTGAAATGGCTTCCTACACGTTAATTAGTCAAAACGGCAGAAACAGGGTGACTACTTCTCAATATTTGAGAAGACAGTCATGTCAACATTATGTCAGCCTAAGTGGTATTTATAACAAGTTTCCTGGTTATCAAATCCAAAGAAGTGCTAAAGAATTTAAAGTATAGATTATCACTCTGCTTAAGGCCTCATTCGGCTCAAAATATGCAGTAAGATTTTTGCCTGTCTGATAAATGAAGATGCCAAAAATGACTCCGGCTCCGCACACATAACATATAAAACATTTTATTTAGAAAAGAATGCATATAAATGTACCTAAATGTATGTATATAAATGAGAATGGATCTTCCCCCACCTATCAATTGCTATAATACATTCTGTCGAAAAAGCGCAGGGAATTGGTTATTCTCCTTGAGGGGATTGTCAAAGTTGTTTTGGTCGTTAAACTGGCACAACTATCCTCCTTGCGGACGCGGAAATTAAATTTGATCTGTCTTCTAAATTCTTTACAACGATTGTCAGTTTATCCGAACTATGTTTCTCTATTTTTACAATGGATAAAAATATGGAACAATGAATTTGTCTTACATTTTGCAAATGAAAATTCGTAAGTCAAATCACAGAAAATACGGAATTACGGAAGACTTACAACGAATCGATTGTGCCAGTGCACTCAAAAATGGTCGAGGTGTGATGGAAAATATGGCTTATTCCAATCAGTCAACAACATCTTTGACTGAAGTTAACTGCGATTAAGCGAAGTAAATGGTGACTGAAGAAAGTCTTTTAAGTTTGAGAGAGTAGGGCCCATAATTTTTCTACGTCTTTCGACTCAATTCGTACCATTTAACACGATTGTTTGGATATGACTGCGTTGCCGCTCGACTATCTCCGAAGGACGTGAATGTTCGCCAAAGACTGACTAAGCAATTTGTTTTTAGTTTGAGAAAGATGGTTCTATAATTTTCTATGTCTTTTGAATCAATGCATACCATTAAACACGATTGTTTGGCTTGGCTATCTCCGAATGACGTAAATTTTTTTCAAAGACTGACTGGACAATTTGTTTTAAATTTGAGAAAGATGGTTCCGTAATTTCCTATATCTTTCGAATCAATTCATACCATTTAACACAGTTGTTTGGATATGACCGCATTGACGCCCGACTATCCCTAAAAGACGTGAATTTTGATCAAAGACTCATTAGCGTATAGGTCGCTGTTGATATGCTAGAACGAGCCAATTCTGAACCAATATCTATGAAGCGCATTATAATTAGTAATGAGGCATGAGTTTATCACACTGACGAGCAAACCGGTCAATAAACTTCAGAATGGCGCCTTCAAATTGCATCGAAACCGAGAAAAGCACGTTAAAGTCGTCCAAAGGCCGGCGAAATGTTGACTGTTTTCTTTAATTTCGCAAGGTTGTGCACTTTGAATTCTTGCAACAAGTTCGGTTGATATATGAAGAATATTATGTAGGCATCACGCGGCATTTGAGAGAGCAAATTTAATAGAATTTAATGGAATACATGAAGCAAAAATTGTCAAAATGAAATAGTGTCAAAATCTTCTTTCACGAAATCTTTATAAGTTCACAAATAAGAGGTTGCACAAGTTAAATAGTAATCTGATGAAATGGAAATATTAGCACTATGGATCGATGGCTTGTCCATAGTTAAGCCAGCCTCATGACATATTTCGAAGATTTCTTTAATCACTATCAAAATTCTGAAAACTTAGCTCTTCCATTCCATAGTTAGTTTACATCTACAGCCTATGAAAGTCTTGGAACAAAACTGGAACGGACATTGTCCATCTAGCGGCTCAGTTATCTACGCCTATAAATACGTTTCAGCCAGGAATCAAAATTGCATGCCAACGATGCGGTTGAAAGCTTTTATCTTAAGCGATGCTATATCGCTTTCATAGTTCGTATGAAAGATGTAAGGTGTTGTGTGTTCAAAATTCGCCACTATATTTACCCGAAAAAAATTAAATCCTGGTCATTTCTTGGCAACACTTTAAACCTTACATACCACTGTTGTGCCTGGTGTAAGTTGTCTTTAGCTGTTCCTTGTTAAGTTTTGAGCAACTGTCATTCTATAACAAGTATTTATACTTTATTTCTTATTTCTTATGGCGTCATGTCCATCCGTCCACGATTCCTATAAATTTTATCATCTTTTCATTACGGCTTTTCTGCGGGTAATTTCTTGGCCCCACTGCCAATAAAGAAATAACCTGCTGAAGTTATTCTATCCTTTTGTCATCCCTTCTGCCTCTCCACTTGTTTCATTTTCATGCATCGATAGCAAGGGTAAAAAGTTTCTTGTCTGAATCGTTTCTAAACACTTGACCGCCATTTGGATCTTTTATTTCTTTCGCACAAAATGTTAATTTTTATTAAGAATTCAAATGCCACTCCTGCTTTTGCTGTTGCTGTTGCTGAGGATGATATTGCAGTTGGTTTTGTAATTAAAACTAGTGTTGTTTTGTCTGTGGAGCCTCGTAAAATGTATGAATTTATTTCACAAATGAACTCGCGCATAATAAATATTTAATTAAGGAAAAAATAATGTTTTTTGAAAAGTGGAACATTCAAGATTTCACGTACGTTTTACCGTCTTGAATGTTGCAATTCCACTTTGTCAAAAAAATAGAAAAAAAATTATAAAACAGAGCGCAAAAGAAATCAACATATCTGTCCGATGTCAAAAAATGACAACATGGTGATGCATTTCAAGCACTAACCCATTACAGGATAATAATTTAATTTTTTACTCTACAAAAAAAAACAAAAATTCAAAGTTTTGAAATTTGGTCATACATTTAACCCTCTGGCGGCGAAGCTCGATTAAGTGAAATTTAAAATAAGTTTTATATTATATTGGGTAAAAAATATCGTTTTTTAATACTCTCATCTTAGAATTACTGCAGGACTGATCTTTAATGATTTTACCGATTCATTTATTAATTTTTTTTTTAGAAACCTGTATGTAAATTTTGTGAAAAAGTTCAAATTTACATACGATTTTTTTATTTGCTAAGAATCTGCATTTATGCGTCTCTAACCTGATCTAAATTTAATATCATTTGACTTGGTCCCCAATGAATCTAGTATGTTCAAAAGATCAGCAGTTTCCTTTGGAACGTTTCTGAGATATTGAGAATGAAATTTGCCAACAGGCTTAGTAAAACTCTTTACTTTGACAACTTTTGGCTATTTGACTAGTGCGCGAGAAAGAATTTTTGCAATATGATAAGACATGAATACATAGTTAAGCCGCATCCACATACTTATTCAACGATATACACGGTGGCGTACCAATTACACTACAATAAGAAATTCAAATAACTTTTTTTTAATCGACGTATTTTATTTATTTTTTTATTCCATAGAAAATTTAATTTTATTTTATATAACTAATTGGTTATGAAGATGATAGATCGTAAATGACTTTCAATGTCATAAATGACAATCAGAAAATTATTCATTCGCAATCGTTTCAATTCGGTCAAATTTCTTGGTTTTGTTTTGTAAACCTTTGCTAGACATAACCCCACAAAAAGAGTCTGGTGGAGTCAGGTCAGGTGACCTTGGGGGCCAGCGGAAAAAGGAGTTTCTAGATATTAATTCGTTTGGGGATTTTCGTTGGAACTCCATCACAACCGGTATGGTTAGGTGTGCAATTGATCTATCTTATTGGAACCAACGCTGTTGAAACGTATACGTCTTCGGCGCAATTTTGGGTGAAAACTACTCTTTCAACATCTTTAAATAAGGGTCCCCAGTGGCAGTTGACAGTAGCACGATTAGTGCGCCACCATACATTCTGTCACAGAAGGACTAGGATTTGTTCAACACAAGGAGCGAAATATTTATTATTTATTCAAATGTGATTGAATCTCCTTCCAAGTAGGTCTCTTCCAAAGTAATACACAACCAATTTTACATTCTTCAAAACATTTTTCAAAAACATTTTATACAGAACACTCCGGTTATCGCCTCTATCTAATTCTCTGTTATGTCTTCTATTGCTTGAAAACGGGTGCCTCAAAGGGGTTATTCGATATTCGTTCGTTTAATATTCGTTCGATAATATTTGTCGAGTTTTCTGGACAAACCTGAACTTTTTCGACAAATTTTCTCAGCGCATAACACCCAAATAATATTCCATTTTTATCGTCTGACTTTTCTATAAGAGTTCCGCCTGCCCAACATTGCGATAATCACAAAAATCAGTCAATATTAGCATGATTTGGTATGGACTTTGAACCAGTGTTTCTGGTTTCGGCTTAGTCGGAAGGTGCCATTCCGAAGCTTTTTAATATGTCAAATTTGAAAAACTCATGGGGAATGGAATCAACTCATACTAATATATCTTTAATAACATTTATGCCAAGAAAATAATTAAGAAGTTTTAAAACAAGCAGCTGATGGTAATCGAGGTGGCTAAAGGCACATCACTATTGAGTTATATCATCAATAACTAAACCCGTCTAATGAATATGTCTAGGTGAAACCTTCCTCCCACAAAAATATTTTTTTTAAATTTCTTCAAATTAGCAAATAAATACAATTTTCTGATTAGTTAGCTCACGCTGGAGTAAGTAACAAATGTATGTATAAACAGAAAATACTGGTCTTTCGGAACTAGTCGGGCGACAACGGATTAAATGATGAATAATCATACAAAATGATACAAATTGATTTTTGACGATTTTCAGCCACTATTTCATTTCATCGATGTTAACTTCAGCTATAGCCGCTGATGGCCGACTAGAGCGTTACATTGCATCACGTCTCGACAGCTTTTGAATGCACTGTGCCACTCCTGTCCACGAGTCTTTGATAAATTCGATTTACCATAAGCCTTCTGTAACATTTTCAACTATTCGGTACGCGAAATTCCATTCGCAATACAAAATTCGAGACAAATTGTTTTTTCAAACTTTCCTCCATTGTAAATTAAGATAAACTTATAAAATTGTTCACAGTAAACAAATAAAACTATAGATGGCGCTCAAATTCCGCATCAGTACAAAGGACTGTAGTGCCAGCTAAGCATAAAAAAAAATGTTCGCAATGCCTCCAAGTAGGCAGTTTGCACACAAATTCTTGTTATCTAAATTGATTATGGTATTTTGGATGTACATTTAAATAAAAATATTGTGTAATGTATAAATAGTCCAAAAATCGTGTTTTTACATAGAATTGTTTTTATTTACACACGTTAATAGAGTTCTGGCAATTGCCTAAAAGAGATTTGGCAGATGCAGTGGTTTCTGTTTTCGCTAATTAAATACCGGATTTTGTTCAAAAATATATTATATCTTCGTACCTCTAGGATAACGTGGGACAGCATTTTAATTATTATAAATTACCACACTTTCCCATTAAAAATACTATTTTTAACTTGCATTCCCTAATTTCGTACCATAATAGGAATCTGTTAACAAAATTGCAGAAGTCGATGAATAAAGATGCGTCGTGCCTTTGATAGTTGGATTGCGAATTTATCTTCACGCATATTCGACATAGGAGTCTAAAGGCAACTGTGATCTATTGGAGGAACTGAGAAACAACTGGAGAAACGACTGTACTCGGAAAATATGGTTTGAAATTATTAAGTATTCTATAAAAATACTCCTGATGGCAGGACCTAAAGAATAATAACAAGAAACGAAGTTTTCTGTTGCAAATAATTGATTAAAGAACTACTTGTATTATCCGAGAACATGTTCCAGGTTTGATTTTACCATTGATGAACATTATTTAATATTGTCCCAAAACCAACCGGTTTTGTTTCAACATGAAATTTTATATATAATTTTAAAATATAGAATCGATTTTTGTATATTATTTTGCTTTGATTGACCTATAAGTGGTTCTCTCTCACAAATAATTTGAAATATATGTAGAAAATATATTTATATATATAAATATATATTTTATATGTATAAATATATATTTATATATATAAATATATTTATATATACAAGTTCTGAAAGTACTTTCTGTTTACATACAGAGTGGCGCACACTACCGTTGTTTAAAGATTTTGATGGAGTTTTTTTTTATTCAGAACTGCGCCGAAGATATATCCGTTTCAACATCATTTGGCTCCAGCAATATGAAGCAACTGCACACATAGCAAGACCGATTAAGGCGGAGCTCCAACGAAAATTCTCCAAGACTCCCAAGGTCGCCGGATCCGACTGCACCAAACTTTTTTGTATGGGGTTATGGCAAGCAAAAGGTGTGCAAAACGGAACCAAGGAATTTGACAGAATTGAAGCAGTTCATTAAAATAATAATTGAGGCTATCCCGCAAGGGATAATTTTCTAATCAGATGTCGCATATGCGTGAGTGAGCACGGAGGTCATTTACTGTCTATCATCTTTAAAACCAATTGGTTATGCATATAAAATAAAATTGTAATTTCTGCACAACAAAAAAAAAAAAAAAAAAAAAAATGAATGAATGAATTGATTAAAAAAAATTACTTGAATTTCTTATTGTAGCACAATTAATGCACCACTCTGTATAAGAGCTAATGGAACAGGGAATTTATTCTAGAATTGATGTTGTTAGAAGCGATTCCAAAAACTTTTGTTGTGACATTCTGCCTTATATTAACATTTATAGATATTATATATTTTTTTTCAAAAATAGTTGTTTTCAAAAATTGCAATAGTTTCGAATTTTATGAGTGAGGATTAAACGTACATTTGCATCTAAATAAGAATATCCATAACAATGAATAAACCGAACTTTGTCCTAACTCCACTTAAGTTATTTTCCCATTTGACCTCCGATCTAAAGCTGGTAGCCTATTCATGTTAAGAGGGGCTTTAATATTTCTTGATTTTTTTATAGTACCTATAATATGATTATTTTTGAGAATATGCAGAGGAATTGCAGTTGACGGCAGAGTGTCAGTAGCTTTAACCCGCTCTGGTGCTTAACCGAAAAACGGATTCGTCAGTAATTGGTGGTTTATGCGATAAAACTAGTAGAGGCCATAGTTTCTGCTTTAAGCAGTGATCTGTTTTAGCATTTTCGCTCTTTCTATATTTTATACACACTTTCACATTACTAATACCCTCAAATGGGTTAATCAACTTAATTGACGTGTCAATTGCCTTACTGAAAAAAAATTTAAATTCAAAATATATTCGCTTCAAAAAAAAAAAAAAAAAAAAAAAAAAAAAAACAATTATTTTTTGTTTATTTTTATAGCAAATTAGCTCAGTTTCAACTGAAAACTACTGTCATTTAAACAAATTGACAAGAAATCTTAAACGGCAACATCAACGCCAAACATATTTCTGAAACACGTTGCTGTCACAAGAAACCCCCTGAAGCCACCAACAACAGTCGAAAACGCGCTCATTAAACGCCTTGATGTGGGCATTTGTCGAGCGTTTAATTGCCACTGTTGTGCGCAAAAGAAAAAACCCCGAAGTGCAGTGGCTGGAAAAATGACAATTTTCGAACGTTTAATATTTAATTATTTGATATTTAACGTCATTAATATTTCCAAAGCACATATTTTACAATTTGCAACAGCTTTAGCGGTTAAAAAAGCTGCACAAGAGAAGCTGCATTTGGTCATCAGCGGCACAGGGGGCGGTACAAACAAAAACGTCAAAAACTGCACCCTAAAACGAAGCTCTCACAGTGTATTTATACGAATAGCTCGAACGGACAACGGTGGAACAGTTGTTGATTCATTTCATTTTGGTTCATTCGAACTACTGGTCAAGTTGGTCAAGTGAGCAGTAAGTAGTAGGTTTATGACCAGCGGTCAGCTCTTGCTTAAAAAGGTGTTGCAAATTGTCACTGTAATCGATAGTGGGCATAAATTGTGCTACAAATTCTCCACCTCTTTCACCGTTTCTCTCCCCCGAATCACCGTTTCGTTTTCTTTTTTGTCCTTTTTTTTTGTTTGGGCTTTTTTTAGTCTTTTATTGTTGTCATATCTTTAAACTTCCCATATATGAGATTGTACTCGTACACATGTTGGTATCATATCGGCAACATATTGGCCCCAAACAGTTCAGTTGCAAACACTTTATCAACTTAACTACTTAAGTTTTTAAACATCAAAGTTTATTTGTTGTTATTGTTGTCGACTTTTGTATTAAGACAAACTTTAACAATACCAACGCTGACACAGGGCAAACAAATATTTCGCAATAGAGCTGTCACACGTTGACACATGAACGAATCCATCCCGTGTAGAGGAGGAGGAGAGGATGAATCCTATAAACGGATTAAATAACCAATTAAGAAGTATTAGAACTTAATTGGCCGGACAAAATTCAGTAGATTAAGTTGTGGGAAAGAAAGTAAAAGATTATCTCCGTCTCTCAGCGTTGAGGGTGGAATGTAAAAGAGAAATTTGTTCAGTTGCTATAAGAATATAACAAAGAGGTTTTGGATCTGTAAAAGAATGATTTTCAAACAAAAAGTTGTCTACAACAAATGTAAATGAGGAACATTTTCTGGTACAATTTGGCTAACCAAATTTGTCTACCAAACTGCTCAAGTAATAGAACCGTATAAATTTGATCAAAATTGATCAAGAACAGAATTCCGCATTGTAATACATAAATCAAGCCTAATATGGGTATTTTGTGCAGTTCTAGAGCCTAAGCGGCTCTATAAGCGATGCATTTTTGGGCCCTCAATCCATATCGCTTCAAGTAGTTGAAATATCATTTGTGTCCAATAGTATAAATTTCGACAAATTGTCGACAATTGGTTTCCGTACTATAACATCTACCATATTTCACTTTGTCTATAAACATTTTAAGCATCTGAAAAATACTCTATCGATAGTTTTATTTGTCGTCAAGCGAACTTTTCGATACAGAAAAATGCCTTGGAGTACACTTTATGTATAAAAGTGTCTTAGAAGCGACTTTTCGTATTAAAAAATTGTATTAGAGGAGACTTTTCGCATCGAAAAGTGTTTAGGGCAGTACATTCCAGCATAAGAGCGCTCTCTAAACGAGATTTTTTGTATAGAAAATTTCATAAAAGAACACTTTTCACATAGAAAAAATACATTAAAGGAGATTTTTTACGTAGAAAACTATCTTAAAGAAGACTTTTCCTCGGAAAGTTAACTCATTTAGGAAAGGCAACTTTCCGCTTAAAAATGCGCTATAGGGAGGACCTTTCATAGTATAGAAATGTGTCTTGGCAGGCATTTTTTGTATAGAAGAGTGTCTTTTAGGACACTTCGTATGGAAGAGTGTCGCTTTTAATTATGTGAATATCTTCTCAAGCTTTTTTAGTACGGTAAATTATCAAGGAGAGATTTCTGGTGTTGAAAGGCACCTTAGAAGACACTTTAGCATAGAAGATTCTTTGGATACAGTTTTCTTGTAGGAAAAAAAGGTTTTAGAAGAAATTCCTAATAAAAAGAAATGTTTTGTAAGAAATTTTTTGGGATTTGCTTGAAAGGAGGATTTCCATATAGTAAAGTGCTTTCGAGAAGACTTTTCGACATAAAAATGTTTCAGAGTAGAGTATTTCGTATAAAAGAAAAAAATGCTTCAGAGGAGACATTTCGTACAGAAAAAATCTTTAAACGGAGTACTTCGTCTAAAAAAACGTTTTAAATGAGACTTTTCTGATAGAGAAGGGACATAGAGGAGAATTTTTGCATACGAAACTTCATTGGAGAAAACTTTTATTATAAAAAAACTGCATTTAAGAATACGTTTCGTATAAAAGAGTGTAACAGAAGAGAGCGGAGGGAGGGGATGGACCGAAATGCTCCGGTACGGAAAATTTTCGACAACGAACTTAATGGACGGTGTGGAAGAAAGCGACCAAAACTCCATTTGGAAGGACCAGGCTTTTGAAATATTATCGAAACTTGTTGTGACGAATTGGAGGAGAAGCGCAAAAGATCGAAGTGCTTGGAATTATTGTTCACGGGCCACGTATAAGAGATAAGTAAGTTTATTCCAGTCGCCACCTAAGAAGAAGAATAGAGGAGGTGCTTCGTAGAGGAAATGTCTTGACATTTTTCGGGTAGAAAAATATCTTAGAGGAGAATTTTCGTATGGAAAAATACCTTAGAGGGATATTTTCTAATAGAAAAGTTTGTTGTAAAAAATTGCTTTAAAGGAAATTTCTTCTTTCTTTTCTCTCGATATATACGTTTCGTACAGAAAAGTGTCTTAGTGGAGACTTTTAGTAGAAAAAGGTATTTGGGGAAATTTTTGTACAAAAAATGAGTCTTGAAAGACATCGTATAGAATATTATCCTCAGAGACACTTCATATAGAAGAATATCTTCGCCTTTCGTATAGAAAAATATGTCGGACTGGGAGGTATTTACTTTTTGCGTAAAAAGATATATTGGAAGACACGTTCTATATAGCAAAGAAATTATTTTGAAAGATGCTTCCCGTATAGTAAAGTATTTTTTTTTAAATACTTTTTGTTTAGAAAAGTCTCTCCCAAAATGCTTTCCACATAGAAAAGAAACTTTTTATATAGAAAAGAGGCATTTTCCCTGTAGAAAAATGTATGCCTTTCTTTCAGAAAAGTGTCTTTCATAATACTTGCTGTATGGAAAAGCATCTCATAAGAAACTTTTCTTATAGGAAATTCACTTTTCGTATAGAAAATTGTCTTGCCTGTAGACGAGACAGCAGCATGCAAAATCGCTTGAAAGACACTTTTAGTATAGAAAAGTATATTTGGACTCACGTTTCATATAAAAAATATCTTGGGAGACAAGTCTCATATATGAAATATCCGAAAATACGTCATATAGGTAACTGTTTTGAGAGAAAGTTTAATTATTTGACACAGAGGCGGAAGATAAGAAGGCATATTCGGTATAAAAAGATGTACTGGAAGGAACGGAATAGGAAGATATACTGGGAGGGAAGTTCTGTATAGAAAACTAGAAGATACTTTTCGTATAGAAAAGTACATTGGAAGGTGCATTCCGTACAGGAAAGTGTATAAGGGAATCAACCCCGTTTAGAAAAATATCTGCAAAAATTTTTTCTATGTAGAAAAGTGTCTCCCAGGACAATTTTCGTATAGAAAACTGTCTCCCCAGACACTTTGCTTATGGAAGACTATCTTCCAAGACAATTTTCACATAGAAAAGTGACTTGACAGTAGGCCTTCGTTCATAAAAGTGACATGGAAGACAGATACGTTCCACAAAAAAAAAAAAAATTATTTGAAGATGTTTTTCGTACAGAAAAATATCACTTTTCATATAGAAAGTATTAACAAAAAATTTCATTGTTAAACCTGTCAAGATATAAGGTTGCATCACTATGAGAAGTGCTCTCTGACAAAAAAAATTGGTAATGGAATTTTGTTTTAATATGGTATTTCTTTATCGTAAATTAATGTCGTTTTATGTTATGGAAATTATCTGTTTTAAATCATTTTTTATCGTATCTGAAACCATTTCATATGAATTCTATGAATTCCATATTTCATAGTAAAAATCTCATATACAACCATCAAATACACACGACTTCAATGATGCGGTACTACTTTGCATTTAATTTCAATTCCTCGCTTCAGTAAATGACTACCAATGAGAACAAGGATTTGCTTTAGTATATAACAACGATGACCAACCTGCGGCCCATTTACCTTCACTTTACGCTCGCCATAGGTGAATGGCAAGGTGCGTGCTGCAGGCAATATAAAACATAAAGCCATAATTGAACCTTGGTGCAAGAAGCGTATTTCCATGTTGGTTATTATAAGCGATAATAAAAAGAAATCTACTATTTTTGCATGGCCTTAGAGGCTTTGTTTAGCGCAGTTGCAATGATCCGGTTTATGTGAAATATGCATTGTTTTATTCGATAACTTGTTGCCATTTTCAAGGTAATTCAATTGGTCTTCCAGAGTGTGGTGCAGCCTTCATATCAAAATTACCGGAATAGAATCGACCAAACTAAAATTGCATGTGATTAACTATCATGGCATCAGGACCGTAAACACTTGCCATATTTGCAGTTGACAGACTTGCTTTTTCGTCTCTGTCGAAGAAGAACCGTAAAAGATGTCCATTTTTGAGCCGCGCTCGAGCAATAGCAAAACTTTCTGGACAGTTTTTTCAATACAAAATGTATTCTTTCTGACGCCATCTACCGTAATCCGATCGCACTTTGACAACGCAAGATACCGATTACTAAAGCCATCTATAGGAAAAATTATGGACTTCTTTTTTTACCACAACTTATATTTGAAATCAGCTGACAAAATGCCTTTTAAGCCAAAAAGCGTATAAAAGTCATCGGATTTTGTTTTCTTTTCTTACAACCCTTCTTTTCTACATGTACCCGTGCTGAGAATTTCAAAATTTTATTGGAAGAAATACAATAACAACTTGTGTTGTAAATGATTTATATTTGCTGTACATTCTAGGCGATTCAAATAGTTTTCCATGTGTGATCCTTATTGAAAATGTTTAGTCACCCCTGACGACATCGATTTGATAAAATTACGTATGTGATGAAACACACACACACACACACCTTCTCTTAATGCCATTCTAGGCATACCTGTTGAAGGTTACCGACGGCATTGTCCTCATACAGATACTTATTTGTAAATGCAAACTGAATATGAAATCAATGAGACCATCTCTCACAGAAACCTCATCGATTGCAAACAAATGGAGGAAAAGGAAACCAAACCAGGCCATGTTGACACAGACAGCTATTAAATTATCTTGGCACCTTTTCGGAGAGTAACGAGCGACGGGCCCGTAGCCTATCAATTGTCATTTGTGAGTGTGTGTGCGGTTTGTGTAAAATTCAACCAAAAACAACCCCCAGTAATAAGGACTTGCAACAGCCATGGCGACATATCCTCTTGTATACAAACAGAATTACCCTTGATGGTCATGTAGAATTTCCGATACTTGTATGAGCGTACTCGAAATGGTTTCCAATTATGTTTGCCGAGGGAATTATTAGGGTCGGTTTCAAATTGCACCATGAACTCGGTTTGACCAAGCAGAGAAAAATTAATGTCGGTGACGGCTGCGGTGCTGTCAAGAGGGGGATGATGATGGTCTTTTATGAAATTTGTGTTTATTTATGCAACATGTTGCTTGAATGTGCAAATGCTATTTTTAAAAAGGCATCTCATGTTTATCATTTTGGTCTTAGTATAAAAGGCAGTACATCTGTTCGTCTGTGTAAGAGGGTTTTCAGCCAGTAAGGGAGTCGACAAGGTCTTGCCCGTTGAAGGCACTCTACAAAGCCTTCCATCGAATCCTTTAAGCTCTTCAAAATGCGTAATGTCTAAAGGCCTTCTAATACCTTTATTTTGTGTTCTGATGCATTCCAACAGATTCGCGATCAAGTAAATTTTTCTCTTAAGCATTCATAAAGTTTTATTGATCAAAACTTGATCATAGATAGTTTTGATTCAATTTCGTCAATCGTATCGGCTGATTTGAAATCTATGAAGGCGGCAGTTCAGCAGTATCCGTCAATATTTCTGTGACCGAAAAAAATATTGAAAATAAAGAATCACCTACCTCCTAACTCTTTAGCTAAAGAACTGAATATCAATTGTGTCTACAAGGAACTCGGATTGAGAAAGTATAATGAAGGTCTTTCGAAATTAATCTTGCTACCCATTACCATTATTTTCTTTCGGAAGACCCAATAAAGAACTTCCAGTAAATGGGGGCGAAGTAGATGTCTTATGATATTCTAGAAGACTGTATCAATATATTGTGCCGTTTTAATAGGCATTTAAAGGGAGGAGAGCATGAGTGGTTGTCAACAAATACGTTTGGTTCAAATAGGTTCAAATTCCGGTGACATCAACAGCATGGTACATTAAAATATATACACCACAAAAACATCCATCAAGATATTTTTGTTTTAATTTTCAGAAACATTTTCAAATCATTATTCGAGACGTGGTACATAACACATCAGCGGGGAATGAGTAATAAACAAATATTTTCCCTGAAATTTGCCCAATCACAACATTTCAATGCCTTATTTTATACAAATATTTGTAAAGACGCTCGAAATACGCTTCAGTTTCCACAGTGATCTCATCATTTGATCTAAGTTTTTTCCTCGGTTGTGTCCTTTTGACATTTGTAAACAGATAATAGTCGCTTTGGATCAGGTTTTGATAATACGATGGATAGGACAGTAATTCAAAATGCAACTCATGTAATTCTATCATAGTAACGTATCGAGTTTAGATACTGTGCATTGTCTTCATGAACAGTAGTTTCTTTTCGCCCGTAAATAATATTTTTTCTTTATTCTTTCGTTCAAACTTTTTGAAACTTAGCACGGTTTTCTCCACTTCCTTTCCATTCCACGGACTGTCAATTCTAGTCAGTAGTGTATTGGGGGACCTGTGTATATTTTATCAAATGTCAAATATATAATAAAAATCCCTTTTAATTTAAAGGGAGCGCAAATAGCGCTCCCAGTAAGTAATACGTTGATAATTTTATTTTGCTATTAGCAAACGTGATGCCTATTGAAAAAAAAAAAACATTTTTACACAAAATAGTCAAAACATTGTTTTTAGGTTGCCAACTGTCTCTTGCAACTTCATTTCTCGTTTGTAGTTTTCAACTTTATTTTAATGTCCTCTACTTTCGGCATCATCGGTGAAAGTACGACCTCGTTTGAAATCAGCAAACGATCGTCAAATGTTTTATTTTCTTTTTTTGGTAAAGAGTCGCCATAAACTTTTTAAGACATTGAACGGTATTTCTGCCCAACATAAGGCAATCAAAATATAAAAATGTCATAAAATTTTGACAGACGTCATTTGTTGGTTGTTACTTTAAAAACAGAATATTGATTTTTTGTTGGAGGAGATTTCAGTATTTTATTCTCCGGATTTATTGATTGATGTCCGTTACACGGCCGGCGTGTAACCAGTCAGCTGAAAATAAATGGCTTGCCATGGGGCCCACATTAGTAACCGGTAGTCCTACCAAGATAATACTTGGTGACGCTGGGAGAATATGGTTTTGACTCTCGCTTCCTATAGAGTCTTAAAATACAACTATAAGCGAAATTACAGTAAGGGGCCTGTGAATGATGGCCTTATTAGAGACACACAAACGAGGTCTTCCTTTCGTAAGGTATACAAATGAACGTCTTAAAACTGCAAAGAAACATATTTGAACTACTTATGTTTTGCTTAAATTATGACTAACTTGTTTACTTGGTAATTAATTGTTTACTTAAAACAATTAGGTTGATATTATAATTTTAAAATATTGTAATGGAATTTGAATTCACGATCTACGAAATGACAGTCTGATATACCCTATACCAAGAAAACAAACAAAAGCTTTCGATATTACGTTCTGATAGAAGACGTATTCTTTTAGAATGGAAAAAGAAGGACTGGTTTGCTGCAAGATGGAGGAAAAACGGATCCTCTTTATGAAAAGAAGATCCTCTTAAAAGATGATTTCGGATCCTTTAGAAAGGAGTTTAATGGTCCGACTGCATTTTGTCATTGAGAAAGATAGTAGCTGGACATAATTCTGCCTTTAAAAAGGCAGCCTGCTGTGGACATTCTAAGGAAGTGATGAGTGTTGGATATTTTAGACGAGTACTTGAAGACCCGTGTAAATAAAACGAATGATGTCAGCATGGAGATAAAGAGGAGAGCATTGCTTGCAGATGTTACTACGGGCTAAGTAAGCGAGTTAATAATAAAGCCCTCTCTCGACAAACAAAAATCCGACTGTACTAGACGTTGGTTCTACCCGTCTAGCTATATGACGCAGAATCCTGGGTTATGACGCAAACGGATGAATCAGTACTGGCAGTTTTCGAGAAGAAACAGTTAATGGAGAGTAACAGCGTCCCTTGAACAATGAGCTGTATGAGCTATATGCCAACATCGACGTGATCAAACGCATTAATATACAGCGATTATATTGGCTGGGTCACATTGTGCGGATGGACCCAAATGCTCCGGCATGGAAAGTTTTTGACAGCGAATTCGATGACAGAGGTCTCCTAAAAAGTTGGACAAGATGAGTGTCAAACGTTGTAGATCATTTCTTTGAAAAGAAATCGATATCAGTATCTAAGGGTCACTCTTGTTGTTTTCTGAAAGGATAACTTGGTAGATAAGATAAGATAAAATAAGATAAGATAAAATAAGATAAGACAAAAGCTAAAGGAAATCGAAAGCAAGATGTAATTGAGAAAATAAGTGGGTAATACCCAGGCGAAACTATCATTACTTTCGGAGAGAAAGACACACTTGAGGCTTCAAAATTGGTGTAAGGTAAAATCCGCGTTAGATCTTTTAAAGACAATATTCCGCCCTAATTGTGCAGTTTTTTTAAATGAAACAGTGACAGATCACGTTACGTTCTTGCTGAAAGACTAACTAAAAGCCATCTAAATTAAGCGAGACTTAATGAGTGGCGTGTATCAGACACGATACATCGGAGTGGATAACAAAACACTTCAGCATGGGAAGTCACCAAGAGCGAACTCGATAGGTGAAACAGAAGATTGAAGCACCCTCGGATGTTACAGGTTTTTGACGCGCCATCAAAACTTGGGGTGTCAAAGTGAAGGAGACTTTAGATTACATTTCTATGGGCGATGCATAACAATAAACAATTACTGTTTTGGTCGCCACCTTGCGAGGAAACGATGATACATGATGGATCTATTAGAATAAGAACGTCTGGCTGCATGCTTCGTTTCAGAAAGGAAGTTTGGAGGGCTGATTATAAGACATGTCAAAAGGCTCTTAAAAGAGGCGGGGCGAGACATATATCGGAGCATTTTTAAGGTAATACAAAGGCCTGTTAGGAGGTATTCTCTCCTGGAAAAAGTCATAAGGCCTATAAAAAGGTATTTAGCAGTGTTTGCATGTACTTACATTCGTGTTAGTCCGCCTGTCCACCTACACATGTCTGTTCAGTCATCAATCGATGGTAGCGTAGAGGTTCTCTCCCCCTGTCCGTATTGTTCCCCATCACATCCGTCTTATTCCGTATACTCTTCCATCCATCAATGTCTTTTTCCCATCCGTGCTGTTGAATATCTTTCGGTGTACCATCTCCTATCTAAGTCCAATGTTTCCTTTAGTTGGATTATGATGCCATAATGCAGGATTTAGTTCCATTAGTTTGTGATTAAATGTTAGACGGACATTTAAGCGGTAGTCACAGTCTAGTCGTTTTTCCTCCCCTCCCCACCTCCTGCAAAGTGTGAAAAATCCATCTATAATCTCTGTGTGAAACATACACGTTGCACTTTTCCATTGTAACATTAATTCCAAGTTGTATAATCATAATCTCTCTTAATGGTTTGCTTTCATGCTATTTTGTATTTTTTCTATTTTACTGTATTTTTCTCATCCTCCCTGGTCAACCTTCCTGCGCTCACACATTCACATATACACACATATGTAGATATGGCAAGTAATCAATTAAAAATATGTGCTGTACAATTTATGGTAGTTTAAACTGTGGATGAACAGTCAAGGGGTTGATTATAGGGTTTCAATTTCATACATACTTAGAGCGAATAAAGGCAATATTGAAAATTGTAATTGGATATTAGATATCAAAACAAACATAAAGCGAAAACTGATGATAGGGAATACGGAGCAGCTCGTGGAAACATTTTTATTGCAAATAAATTTGTTCAATTATTGTGAAAATGTGATACAAATATTCACTGATATGTTCTACAAAAGCCGATAAGTAACAGAAACATTCTTTATACTTCACATGCATCTTTTTGAGTTCGCTTCTAGACAAATTTCAAATTTGCAGAACCAGTGACAAAACTTCCACATTCGACTGACAAAAGTTAAGCTCGATACTTTCGGCCAAAAGAAAACACCTATAAATTCAACAAAAGCTTAAACCGGGACCTGAACTTTTTCGCAGAATTTGCACCTTCAAAAGCCACATAATGCCTAGGTAATATTCATAATTTATCGTCTGACCTACTGGCAAGTATTACGAATGCACAACATCGCGATAATCAAGGAAAACAGTCAGCCATAACTTTACTTTCGACTCTGATATGATTTTTTCGTGTCGGCTCAGTTGAAGCTGCCATTCTGAAGCCTACTGACTGGTTTGCATGTAAACCCATGTCTCATCGGAATTTATTCATTCTAGCATATCTTTAGTGACGTTTGCGCAATTGATATTTTGAAGAAACTTCAGTTCTTTCGGCTCAGTTGGATGGTGCCATTCTGAAGCTTATTGACTGGTTTGAATGTAAACCCATGTATTATCGCCAGTTATAAAGTGGCTTGTGAATGTGGCATCGGAATTGATTCGTTCTAGAATGTCTTTAGTGACGTTTATGCAATTGAGATTTTGACGAAAATTCAGGTTTTTCGGGACTGGTTGAACGGCACTGCATTTTGTATCCAATCAATCCAATCAAAAAAAGTGCATTCAAAAAAGCTAATATTCATCACATCTTGTGGTAGGAAAATAATGAAAAATTGCATAATCACAAATGAAAATAACACAGACTTGTACAGGAAGGAAGCACTATTTTATGATGCCTTTTCCCTATATATTCATTGATGTAGGTGTAATAAAAATTCAAGTCAAATTCTCATTATTTAAGAGAATTGATTTTTTATGTATTTGTATTTGTATTACAGGTCAGTTTCTTAAAAAAAATTGGCTGCAGATCCCGACGGACTTCGTACTTTCTACAAAAAATCCAGTAGACAGGCAGTGAATTAGAAACGTACTTAATATTTCGTAGGGCCGAAGTTTATACAACCTCTACCAAGAACTGCAGTCCACAGTATTGGGTACGGACATTCTTAGCGACACCGAAATGTATACAAATAAAGAAACACGAAACCATTTTTTTTAAATACATCAATACGACGGTTTTGGAATTTATTTAAAACTTCATCATTGGAAGTAGTAATTATGCATGGATTGAATCTTCAGAAGTTGTGAAAATGTAGTTCTTATTAAATGACTACCACTATTTTTTGCCGGGATCTTGTAAAATTAGACGAAGGAAGTTCAGCTACTATCTCCTCTAAACCTAAATGACGATGTCGCCTTCACTTTGACGATATTAACTTCAGCTGGAGAGTTTGATGGTCGACTATGGCGAGGCAAATCTCCTGCTAAATCTCCAACCGCTTTCGAGTGCACTGTACCACTCATATGGACGTGTTTTTTTATTTAAAGTCGATTCGAAATTCAATTTGAAACAGGAAAATTGAAACAAATTCTTTGTTCGATATTTGGATCCATTGTAAAAATCGCCAAACACACTAGAGATGAACCGACAAAATTAATGACTATAATTAAATTAAGTGGCAGATCGCATTCAAACTCCGCCTCAGTATAGAACACTGCTGTGCCAAAGTATGCACAAAAAGAATTTTGACAAACCCTTTAAACGGTATTTTTAAAGTTATCTATATAGTACAGTTATAGTTGTACTTAGGCAACATGCAAGACATATTTTAAGTTGATCGATATTTTCCAAGAAAATCGTTTTATTGCTGTTTTTTTTTGGTTACGAATTAACGATAGACACATAAGTAATGGTTGGAATAATTAGCCGTGACGCAACTCAATTGCTTACAAAGCATGGTAAGTCCTCGTACATGAAAACTTCTAGGCCGCTCGTGAAGGCGGTGTTCCGAAGTCCTCAGGAGGCATCTAATATACGTTGCCCATATTCTCGCCGCACAATTCAAATAAAACAGTGTGATTCACCACATTGAAGACCTTCGAAAGGTCTAGAGGTCACATGGACGATTTTGACTAACACTGCGACTAAACTGTATGGAAATGATATGGAGCGCTATGGTTTTATGCAATCCAACTTGATATGCGGTCAGTCAAAAATTCCATGCAAAAATAGCAATGTCTCGGCGTCACCACAAGCGACTATAATGACATTAGTCTAAAAGACGCACTCCTGTAGGAGTCTATTCCCAGCTTAGAAATAAGAACCGCACTGCCAACTTTAATTTAGCAAAGTCAGCGAGATTTTTGTATCAGGGCCAAAATTTTGTCAAATCCAATAACTCCAGAAAGCTTCGTATTAGTGATGTCCTCTGTAATGATCGCAAACAGGGACGTAATGGAAACCAAATCTTATCCGAAAATTATTCTAATTTGTTTCATTTTTTGGAATTGAAAATAAAAAATATATTCAAGTTTCATTCTGATTCCGACAACCGAATCAAAATCCGAAACGAAATTGGAAACAAGTTTGATTTTGATTCGCTTTTCCTTACATTTTATTTGAAACTTTTGTATTAAAAAATTAGACAACATTTTTGCATAGCTGTGACATCTTTTGAGAGCCTGGTGTTGTAAATTCGGAAAATAAACTATTCGAATCATTTTTACTCTTTGCAGCTTGGCGCCAGGCATTTTTCTCTGACAAGGAACAAAACTGCATTTGGTTTCAGTTGCGATTCTGATTAAGAAACCAACCTGCATAAAACTATATTTTTGATTCATATGCTCGAATATTATCTGATTCAGTTTGCATTTATAAAGAAACTAAATCCAAGTAAATTTCTAATTTAGTGTCGGTTAAGACACACATCAGTGTATGAAGCGAGTTGTTGTTTCGAATGCGGAGAAGATAAAAATTTTTAATGTATTTTAAACAAATTCGCAATATCAACTCTAGCAGTCAAAATCGTTTTAATTTTCGATAGCGATTCAACGATTATCCAAAATCATTTTCTTCACTGCTTCAACGTCTGCATCGGTTGTTGACGTGCTCGGGCGACCACGATGAGCATCGTCATTGACATCTTCTCGGCCTTCCTTAAATCGGTTATACCACAATTAACTTGTGTTCTGCTCATAGCAGACTCGCCAAACGCCACAGTCAACACTTCAAATATCCTTGTACATTTAATTTAATTTTTTATACAAAACTTAATACAGTTTCTTTGATCCATTTTTTCGAATAATAAAAAATCGAAGGGCGCACCAAAACACTACCAACCTTTTTATCTGTCAAAAAGGAACTGACAATCCAAAATGGCTGATATTGTCGACATATATAATAGACATGTATACCAACGTAACAGAAAAAAAATGCGAAAATCGAACATACGAAATTTTAAAATAACGGTTATTTTTTGATCACACCTCGTATGTACTGAACTGATCATTCAAACGTAATGGGCTCTAAGTACAACACACATAATTTCAATTGTAATTACATGTTCGCAACATTTTATTAATTTATTATAAATATTATGTTATATTAAGTTATTATTAATTATTGTTAGTTTTCGTTTACAATTCCAAAACTAAATACTGAAATTGCAGGCTGCCTATTTTTATTATTGAATGTTAACCAGCGTGATGGTGATGATACTGAGCTACTTCAATATGAAAATGTATTCAATGTAAATATTTTCATACGTAATTATTTTGCGTTTTTAATTAAACTAAAATTTGATGATATTTGATGCATGTCTGTTACCCGTGGCTTACTGATTGGTTTACCGGGCGCCCAAACAAAAGTTCTCTGAATTGGCTTTATGTTAAATATTTTCGATAATTTAGAAAATTACGCACTATTTGCCATAGTTACATTATGCATTAGCAACTATCATCAAAACGGAGACAAAAATTTAATTAAATAATGTCGATAGAAATTTAAATTTCAACGCAGTGGGAGATTGTTATCGTTATACTTTTGAGGGCTTATGATTCAAATCAAGAATGTTCTTATGTACGAATAATTAACATAAATTAACAAAATGTTATGAAATACTAAAAAAGAGACAGGCATGAAGAATACATTGAATCAATAAAAAAATCGATTGGCCAACCAAATTTGACATAGTTGAAACTTATGGAAATACTGAGTGAATATTCAACAGTTTAAGCGAGAGATGCGATTATATCAAAATGCTTTAGGAAATTTCAGACGGATTATTATTATTTGTTTCATGGTAGAGGAACCATGAAAGCCGTCCAAAATTCCCAACCCACAAAGTAAGTGTAATATTGATTAATTATATTGTAAAATTGATGAAGATTCCAGATTGTAAATTATTGCAGATAAGCTGCCGTGAAATCAACATCATGTTCTTCTCGTATTCAGAGAGCTTACACATATTCTTCTTTCAGATTCAATGAACGGGACTTACGGTACCGAATATTAGCTTGAGACCCTTTATCTGGACTTGCCAATTATTCTGCTTGTTGAAGTGTTCATTAAATTCATCGGTCAAAGAAAGATTTGATAGTTGCACATTCTGTCAAATAACACTGAAAATACTGGGATCCCATAAAAAGCCCGATTAACAACACTGTCAACATTGACAAAGCTGCATTCTATTTGGGCGCGATCTGGGAATTAGTTCGTTTACAGCGCTCTATTCTCACAGTTCGTCTTAACTCTTCTCGTGAATCCCGTGTGCAGAATTACTGAAAATGTTACAGAAGTCTTACGATGAATCGACTTTATCAAAAACATATGCATACGTATGCAGTGGTACAGTGCATTCAAAAGTGGTCGAGATGTGGTGTATGATTTGCCTGATTCTGGTCGGCCATCAATGTTTTCAAATGATGTTAACATCGTTATAATGAAGGAAATGTTTACTCAAAATCGTCACTTAATTTGGACAGGGATATCCATTTCATTTTCTCAATCTTACGGATCAATTCGTGCCATTTGACATGATTGATTGGCTATGAAACGCGATACCGATCGATAAGTTCCGAAACACCTCAATTTTCTTAACAAACTCAATCGTCTAAAAGTCGCTGAAGATCTGCTAGAATGAGTCAGTTCAGAAGCACATATTTATAAAATGCATTATGACTAGCAATGAGACGTCGGTTTAGACTTTTGGCATGCAAACCAGTCAATTAGACTTGGCACGGCGCCTTGCAGCGCCTTGGAAACGCAAAATCTTACGAGGCAATCATTGTGAACGAATTTCTGGCTGTTTCCAAAACTTCTCAGTATTGAGTCGATAGAAGACATGTGACAAAATTAGCGCCAACAAATACGTTTGAAAACTATAGAGTGATTTTTTAAGATTTAAGCTTTTCAGGTTGGCAGCACTGGTTGGTAATGGCGTCCAAACGTCATCTGTCAAAGTGAAAAGTGTACAGTATACTCTGCCATTTCATCATGGAAAGACTAACAAACGAGCAACGATTGCAAATCGTTAAAATTTATTATCAAAATTCGTGCTCTGTGACGAACGTGCATCGTTTGATACGACCATGTTTTGGCCGTCATAATCGACCTGCTGAATTAACAATTCGTGCTGTTATCTCCAAATTTCGCACCAAATTTACTTTGTTGGACATAAAATCGCATGCGTAGAGTGCGTACTGAAGAGAATATTGCAGCCGTAGCGACCAGTGTTAATGACGATCGTGAAATGTCAATTCGTCGCCGTTCTCAGCGATTGGGCATGTGTTACTCAACCACAAGGAATCTTTTTGTGCCCCAAATGACTGAGTTGGTTGACATGTGGTTTCATCAGGACGGTGCAACATGCCACACTGCTCGTGAAACAATGGATATGTTGAGGGATGAATTTGGTGAGCAGCTTATCTCTTGATTTGGCCCCAAAGATCTTGTTAACGTCTCTTGAGTATTTCCTGGGGGTTATGTCAAGTCGTTTGTTTACGTGTACAAACCGAACTCTATTGAAGTCTTACAGGATAACATAACACGTGTTATTCGTGAAATACATGCCGAAATGCTCGAAAAAGTGACAAAAAATTGGACCTTCCTAATGGACATTTTGAGACGGAGCCGCGGACAACATTTACAGGGTTGCCCATATTCGACGGACCCATCTGGCAACGCCATAACTTTTGACAGAGATGTCAGATCGCTTAATGACATACCGCGTTTGAAGCGTCAGTCCAAGCAGATTTTTACCATGGAACAATACACGCCACGCGAGCGCTCTGAAATAGTTGAAATTTACATTCAACAGAAGAAGTCAACGTGCTTTTAAAATATTAAAAAATGTGAGAAGTGCGCCTTCTAAGAACACCATTAAGCGTTTATACGAAAAATTTTCGACTGGTGAGGCTCTTTCTAATCCGAAGAGGCCAAATAAAAGTCGACCAAGGCGATCGGCCGAGAATATCGCTGCCGTACGAGCCAGTGTTGAGAGGTCCCCAAGAACATCCCAAAAACGACGTTCTCAGCAGTTGGGCATGGCTCGGTCTACTTTACAACGGATTATTCGCGTTGATTTGCATTTGTTCCCGTACAAAATTCAATTGACGCAAAGATTGTTGCCTGCGGACAAGCCTCGTCGATTGGAATGGGCCCAACGAGTCATCGAAATGGCCGATGATGACGAGCAATTTTGGAACAAAATTATCATGTCCGATGAAGCCCATTTCACATTGAATGGGACCGTAAATAAGCAAAATTGCCGTATTTACGCCACTGAAAATCCTCAGGAGATTCAAGAATTGCCTCTTCATGACGAAAAAGTCACAGTTTGGTGCGGCGTTAGTGCGAAAACGGTCATTGGGCCGTTTTTCTTCCAAAACGAAAATGGCCATGCTGTTACCATCAACCAGGAGCGTTATCGCGACATGATGACCAATTTTGTGATGCCAATTATTCGTCGAAAGCGTATGAGGCAGTTCTGGTTTCAACAAGACGGCGCTCCACCGCACACAAGTCGCATAACAATCGATTTTCTGAAGAATTTGTTTCCGGGCCGTTTGATGTCGAAAACTGGTGATTTGGACTGGCCACCGCGTTCGCCCGATTTGACGCCCGCTGACTTCTTCTTGTGGGGACATTTGAAGTCAAAGGTTTACGTTAACAAGCCAAGGACCGTAGAAGAGCTCAAGGACAACATTCGTGAAGAAATAGCCGCTATTCCGGCCGAAATGTTGGCGAAAACGATGGAAAATGCTGCAAAAAGGGCACAATACGCCATCAACGCCAGAGGCGGCCATTTGAGAGATATCATATTCAAAAATTGATGTAAACAAATCTACTTGGAACAAATTAAATGAATAAGATTGCCAACCGCCAAATTTTTATTTTTTTCTTTGATTTTTTTTTAAAAACATGGGTCCGTCGAATATGGGCAACCCTGCACATGAAATTATTCTTAAAAATTAAATGGCAAGACCAGTTTATCGATTCTAATAAAAAATTTTAATATATGATGCAAATTGGAGTGTTTTATTCGATTTAAAAAAAAACGACTATTAAAAAATCACCCTTTATTTGAATAGAGTATTGGTTGGTATTGGTGTATTCGGAAAGAGACTACATTGAACGTGATATAATAGATTTTAAATGACAAATATTTTGTATTTTGTTGACCAATTCCCGGTAGTAATGCTATAACAGATAGCAGTTTCGAAATATGTGCGAATTATGTTGGAAGGATTCTAAAATATGAACAATAATGATATAAAATTGGAAGACTTTTTCTCCCGACTTCTTCCAAGAACGAAAATCTTATGATCGTGTAAGCTTTGACTTCATTTTTCTCAATTTGTTTTGATTTAAATTAATTTACCTATTCAGGATTGTAATTTTAATCCTTAAAACCGATTAGATTGAATTGCAATGTTACAACATATATTGAACTTTTGATGAGATTCATGGTCTCTTTAACATTTTTATATTTAAATCGAATTTACTATAATACATTTTACACAAAGTTTAATATTATACATAGTTTAAAGACGACATAGACTTTTAATATTCAATATTCATATGTCATATATTCATATGACAAATTACTGCTTATTTGCACAATCTCCCCTTAAGCTAAGTAATCACATGCCCTGCTGTTCGAATAGAAGAAACTGAGAAAGACTGTCATAAAAATCGATCACAATGGAGAAACGATAATGAGTTAGATATGAACAGATAAATTTCGCTGAGGAACAGATAACAATGTACTGGTTCGTGTCAACAAACTTTTAATTGATTTTAGGCAATTTGGGTATGAGAGTTTATCGTGTTAACTCTGTTGTCCGAAATGAAATTAGACGTTTTTTACGTTTTATTTAAAGACCAACACCTATATAAAATATTAGCTGGCAGTGGCAACCTGATTTTTGCTGAGATCGAACAAGCACACGTTATACGGAACATTTTGGATGCCCAATTTCAATTTCTCCAAAATCTACAGAATTTGCTGTCAACGATAATGCTCTGTTTCGAAATATTGCACAACAGATGGAAATTTGTTTCCGAAATTTATGGCATCGCTAAAAAACCGCAAGAAAACTTACAAGTTGATGGAGCTAAAAGAAAATTTAAGAAAATTTTGACGTTGAAATATATTAAGCCAATAGAACACTATTTTGAAAATTAATAGATCTTTTGTAACGTTAAGAGGTTGGATCAACTTTTTCAGTAATATTCAAAATTGGTTTGGTGAAGTGTTGAAATTTTATCATCGACCATACATGCGACTATCGTTCGTAGGATTGCAGGTTCAATAGAAATCTATTTTTTTCGACGACGCCGTCTTGATGTGTCGATGAACGCTATGATCGACTAGTCAATTCACAAACAATTTCATCAAACAGTTTGTGCCTTTCCGGAGTGGAAAGGTTGTCATAACACTTTCCTTTCCTATTAACAAACAACGCTTAACGTCCGTAATTCGTTTCTTGGTATACAAAAAGCAAAGTATCACCTTTTGAATTGCTGAAACACAAATGAACAAAATGACTTGAAATTGTACCAGACGGCGTTTGAAGGTTACACCAGTCTAGAAAGGATATCCATTGTGTTGTAGAGGTGGTACGTCTGCGTTATTATAAAATGAAGTTGTTCGTTCCCGTATCTATCTACTGCTAACGTACATTGTTATTAGTTATGAAAGAAATGTTAAGAATGTTGAAAAAAATTCTTAGAAAGTCCATTTCTACAAAGGTGGATTTAGTTACGAAACTTTTTCTCATACTTACGGCACATGCGGGAAATGATATTATGGGCTTTGTATCGATTCATTGCCTCCTCGTACGAGTACACATTATATCACTTAGTCCGTTTTTGAAAACGTATATAAGCTGGGATGGCATCTTCCCGTATTTACTGAATTTTAAATACGGGAATTTAACGACTATATGACAGACTTGTTAATGAAATTATCCTCATTTCGGAGGAGCATTCAGTCCCCCTATGGACACTTTTCCCAAGTAACCGATTGCTCTCACTTGGAGTTCATTGTACGGCTGACCGATTGCCAAACAAGTGGGGGTTATCGGAATTGCCATTTTCGTATGCTTAATATATATAATTGAACCAGTTTTTGTATTGAAAATGGGTGTTTCTAAATGTTTGTGATAATCACGCCTACAATTAGGACAGACCCCCGAAAAAGCGGTGTGGATGGACACGGTGCTTTTATGTACTGGGTTATCTGTTTCTCAATTTCAAAAGTAAAGTTAAATAAACTACACAAGAAGCTATGATTTCGACGAAATCATATTGATTATAATGCCTGGACCTTGCCATAATATACAAAATACAATGTTGTTTAAATAAGCGTCTCTGGATTGGTTGCACCAGAGGATCCTTGTGAGGTAGTTTTGATCACTTTCTCGCACACTTCGGGCGCTATCTCGGCGATAACATGACGAACATTCGTTTTCAAATGTTCCAAAGGTTATTTTGGTGGCTAAAACGTGAAATTACGCTTTCTGGAAACTTCTCATGCAATAAACCCAAAATCGGGTTGTTAAACGATCCTATATCAATTAATTACATTTCTGTTGTTGAACTTTCCTAAAAACGCTCCTTATTAGCAATACGTTGAAGATCTTACTTCACTGGCTGCAAACGCAATACCAATTTGGAAAGCATTTTTCTCACGCATAGGTTTTCATGTAAAATTGTGAATACTTTTTTTGGTACTTTCTGTTTTCAGCACTTACTTTACTTTCAAATTTTTTCTTACTGAATCGATTTTTCCTTCCATACTAGCATAATCAATTTGGTATTGCCTTTCTAGAAGAAAAGGCTGACAATTGGGGTAGCACCAAAATTGCCTGCCCTTTTCACAGATAGTCCAAGTTTTACATGGCTATCCCAGAGCGTCGTTGGCAATCGCAGTGTATCGCACACCGTAGGTAAGGCCTTGACGGCGAGACTCACGTTAAACCCCCGTGGACTGCACCGATTTTTCCCAATTCCGAACTTAGACTATGAGACTTTTTGGTGCAATTGTTGTCTTCTGATTCAAGCTGTTCGGTCTCCGTCAACAGACAAGCTGATCGGCGCACGGACACGAAGATATTCAAAAGTCGTCGTGGATTTTTATGACAATAATACGAACACTATATAATGTCTCAGATGATTATTCCTAGTTAGTACAAAAGAAATGACCAACTTCATGTACTTTCCATCAAAATGTTACCAAATGTTTTAAGTGGCAGATCGTCCAAAATTTGTGGTTAAATTTGATATATGGAAATTAGAAAAGTTATCATTCCCTAGCAAACATAACAACTTTTAAAAATTCCTCATATCATCATCGCTAGGTATCCTTTCTACCAACCAAAAGCGCATTTTCAGCTTTTAATACATCTTCCACTATTTTAGGGTGCATGAAATAAACTCAAATTTGTTTGTAATACATTTCATATAATCACATGGCTTTTCAGATTGCGGTATTTTAGCAAACTTTGGAATCATTAAATATTACTGTAACGCCGGAGAATATGAGAATATTTAGTACAGCTGAAGCCGAGCGATGGCGCGACCATCCTTCTATGAATATTGTTATAGTAATCTCACAACAATTTATAGATTTTTATGAATGGCCTTGGCGACAATTTGAATTAGTCTTAATGTGTGGTTCGCAATGATTTTTACTATCAAGTAAGCTTAAAGTCTTTGTCCTTACCTTTCCGCCAACTTTCAGAGCATAACCCATATCCTGCGGCGTTTTCAATTGAACTGGACACACAAATCCAATATCCCTGTGAGGACTATCCATGCCGGCATAATTTTTACGCGTTGTCACCTTGGGTATTATCCGAGTTGGTGACGGTGTTGATGAGGTAGTATTTTCGGCCACACACAAAGCCTCACCGCCATTAATGGGGAATTTCGAACATTCTAAATTCTCGGGCCAATTAAAGTTATAGGTTTTCATTAGAGCTTCACACACGCGAGCCGATTCACATAGAGAACGACACGGCGGTATAGGTTGTTCCAAGATCGTACAGACCGGCACATAGAGCGAACACAAGAATAGCTGCAGATCGGGACTGCAGCCAATTTTAACGAGCGGCACAAATTGTGTAACCTCCAGACCAGCCTCCTCTTGTTTGGTGTGACCTATAAGGTTGGGCATTATGGTCATGTTATAGGGAATATTTTTACAAATCGATATTGTGATGGGTTCACAGCGATTGTGATGAGGAAATGAATCACTTGTCATGGAGGCGGATCCAACAACCTCACCCGAACTAGAGGTGCGATAATATGGGTTACCCGATTCGTGTGGCGATTGATCGTAACGATGGACGGCGGATACCAAGGAGAGGCTTAAACTGAGTGTGGCCCACAGGTAAAGAACGAAAACTAGCGAAAGTTGAGGCATCTTGAAAGGTGTGGTGGAAAGGTGTCGTAGTGTGGTTTAATCTATTAAATACCAAATTTATATATGCTTTTTACTTCTTTTGATTTGAAATTTTTTTCAATTTTTTTTTTAATAATTTATAATAAAGGTATTTTCTACTTTCTGCTGTTACGGAAATTCCACCTAGTCAATATATTAAGGGTAATCCACAGGTTTCATATTGACTTTTAGTGAAATTCCTTGTGCACTTTTTAGCTATAAATTCTAATTTTTTAGCATTTTCCACTTTGTAACATTTTGTTGTTGATTTTTTCTTCTTTATTTTGATTTTAATTTTGGTTTAAATTTTATATCATACTCATTTACTTTGGCGCAGTACCGACGGTATTTCGTTTCTTCGAAAATCACCGTAATCCATCAATGAGCATTCATCATATAACGCGTCACGATACTATGATGACAGCGGCGGCGACCGTAATATGAACCGTTCTTATGCTGGTTATAATTAAACAAACGCAACGCAAACGTAACAGACACACAGCGCACCATCCGCTCAACAGAACCTGACGCTTTAAACACCGCTAATAAACTGACGAAGAAGCGTTCATCAACAGCAAAACAAGTTTGTCGCTCTTCGGTTTCATCACACGTAGTACACGCGACTCGCACTCGTACTCAATCGTTATTGTTGATGTGTTCGGACTCTCCCACTGTTATCACTCTTCACACACTCTCTCTTGATACTAATTCATTGTTATTCAATGTTTACTAATTGTTGACTCGGCTGAATATGGAGAGTTAGTGAGCGTAAATAAAAGCGTGATAAACAAGTGAAGTAAAACATAGTGGGAGAGATAAAAATTTAACATAGGTAAACAATGTTGAAAGAATGTTATCAATACTGTGATAACAGTTTGATTTGTGCGAGAGGTCTTACAGGAATTACAAGGGGGGAAATGGATATGTAGACGTATTAAATTAGATTACATTAATGACAAGTGAAGCGCCATAGTCAACATTTCTTTTATTTGACCAAATATTGTACCAGTGTATCCACTTGGCGTGCTAAAAACGTCAACAACGGGTGCTTAATTCGGGGAGAATATGCAAAAATTTCAAAAATATGATGATTTTTTCGGGAAAACATTCACAAAATCACTACTAATGGTATGCAACACAGAAAGTTTTTGTTTCCACCTTTTATTGCCTGTTTTACCAGCGTTACGCTAGCAGAGAAACATCAACTTTAAGAGTAAAAAAATGGGATAAGTTATTTTTAATGATTAATTTTCTAAAAATTATGTACGGGATATACGTAGAATAAAATCAAGATTTATAAGCTAATAAAACTAGTGAACAATTTCGTGATCTTAAACAATTTTTCTCTTTCTCTATTTTATACAAATCATTCTCACTATTACGTCAAATTTGGAAAATTTAAAAATCCGAGGAAGCACAATGAGTTATTTGTGACCTGTGTGGTTTGGTTATTTTAATAGAACGCAAATGCCAAAGAAGCGGAGGTTAATCAACATTAAATCAAAAACGCTATCGTATTGTAATGACTGGTTTTTGTTCGAGAAGTTGCAGAGAAACTGAAAATATTGCATACTACCTACTATTTGAAAAGGTTTAAATTCGTTAGAATGATCTGTAAGGAAATCTTCTTAACAAGACGTATATGCACGCAACCAAAACTATTCATTTTTGAAATGCATTGTCACTGAAGAAGAAAAATTAGATTTTTTCAATAATGTTAACCGGAAAACGCTTCAGTCCAAGCAAGATGGTCTTGTTCAAAAGTTGAAGAGTGCCAACAAAAAAGTTACATTTTCAATTTGGTGTGATTTAAAGGGAGTTTCAACTTCGAACTGCTTTCAAGGAACCAAATTTTGGGGACTATTGTCAATAAATGATGAAGCTATATGAATCACTGAAAGAAAAAAGGTTTGAATTGATATATCGCGAAGGCATTATTTTCCAACGCGACACATCCTTGCAGACTCAACAAGAAATATTGCCGAGGGCAAGCAACGTAATCCAGAAAGCTAGTTTGTGGCAGGATATACGGTTCTTGTTCTCGTACATAATATAATAATGCATATATGCACTTAAAATTATTTTTTGTGTTTTTCGAAAACCACGCCCATAACTGTAGCCATCGCTTGCAAATGCATATAAATTTAAAAGAATCCTTTCTAGTTATAGTAACGAACATATAATAAACATCATAGACAATAATTCGAATTGTACATTTCAAACCGTTTTGGTTTTATACATGGCTAACCAGATCAAGAACAGTCTTGCTAGTAGGCACCTACACTTTAATAGGAGGAAGATGCATTAAAGGATATTGTATTCTCCATCTACTAATGTTTCCACATCCGTTTTTTTTTGTCTATCTTTTTTCTTCCTGTAATAAACCCCTACAACACTCGTTACAATAAGCTACAGCATTGCTAATGACAATGTCTAATTTACGTTTCTTGCTCTGCTTAATCACGTGCGTCTCGTAATAGCAGCCAGGTGGTAACCCTAGTATCTCGAATTCCTTACTTAATCATTAAAGTGGAAATTTGGATTCTATCTACTACCACGTGGTCCGTCTGATTTGTCAAGATCCATTATGGATGTCCTTGCAAGGGAATCTGGCCCCATTTCCTACGATGTTCCCCTCCGCCTTAAAAGTGGCCAACCAAGCGTGTTGATATGCGACTTTCGGACTGAGCTCACCCCCCTAACTGTTTTGGTATTACCCCAGAACGATTTTAGTATCATTGCCATGGCACTAGTCTTTGTCTTCCATCTGGCTGCATGATAAATCGGCGTAGTGAAAAATGCAATCTATACAGTCGCTTAAAGGTATAAATCGCGGGGAAAGATTTTGAGACTTCTTAAGAAATCCAAATACACAGCCGAATTCATGCTACTTCGCATGGCTGTTGTAGTACATGTCACATTTTTAGCGTTGAACTCGTCCTTATCCTATCTTCATATCTCCTGGACGGTGGTGGTGTCTGCTCTATATTTGTTGAAGAGCATGGTATTCTGTTTACCGATTACCCTGAAGAAAGAGGTACAGTGAATTACGAATATAATGTAGAATTTTCGGACAGTTTGAAGGACAAAATTAAAGGAGAAAACGTCACGAAATGACAGAGAAAAAAAGAGTTCTTTCACCAAGACCGGTGAAAGTAGACTGCTACAAACCGCCTTTTCGTGTCTAAACGAAAATTACCGGCTCTCACATATATGGTGACAAAATAATGAATTTGAATTGCTACACCATCGATCGTATTATCCATGGATAATGTCGATCTTTGGAAATCTACCCCAAATACAATGTTCAACAATAATTCCGATTGCCGCTCACTATTCTAATATGTGCAATATATGACAATGTATGAAAAATTATTTTATTTCAAGTTTATCTAAGCAAATGACTATTGTAATTTTGAAATAAAAACATTTATATTAAAATAACAAATAAAAGGATGAAGTGCCATGCACATAAACCAAAAATGTTCAGTGTAATCATTATGAAATTTTTGTAAGCAAGTTCATATGGAATAATTTCTAAGAGAAAAGTTTTGCTCTATTTGATACCAATTTTCCCCTAAATGGGCATAATACATACTTGTTTTCAACATATTTTCACCTCATTGGAATAAAAAATTACTTCAAATAATATTTAGCTGAATAAATCAGTACAAAAAGACAGTAAATTTTTCTTAAATTATAGGAAAAATTACTGGATATTACTACAGTTTTTCTCTATATAAATATATTTTTCCTCTTAATAAGTATATTATGCACTTATTTTAAATATGTTGGAGTTAGATACCACCAAATTTTTACTTAATATAAACACAATTTTAACCAATTTAAGCCAACATGGACTTAATTAAAGCAAAAGTGTTATAAATCTTAGGAGCTGATTTACTATATATAAGTACAGTTTACCCTAAACAAGCAAACCATTTTCTTGTTTTCAGTATGTTTCGATTACATATCAGTAACTACTTACTTAAATTAATTCCACATTTCTCCGGTATGATTAAGCCTGTACTTAATAAAAGAAAATATTTTCTACATTTTAGGAAAATTTTATTACAATTAAGTAAAATTTTACTCGATTTCAGTTATTTATTAAAATATATGTACTTGCATTTAGCATATTTGTAATACATTTTGGGAAGTTCTCTCTTAAAACAGTTAAAAATTTACTTGGAATGAGTAAACCTGTATTCAATACGAGCAAAGTTTTTCAAACTTCTAAGAAAATATTATTGTGTTTGATTAAAATTGTAATTTATATGAGTATGTTTTTACTTCAAACGAGTAAACTACATTTTCGTTTTTAGTGTGTTTATCCTACATACTACAACGCCCTTATTAAAAATAACAAATATTTGCCTCAGTTTGAGCAAGCTTTTGTCCTCAATTTTAGCGCAATTTACATATTTTTGTAACGAATCATACATAGTTCTAGTAAGCATTTACTATAATTAAATACATTTGTAATTAATGGAAGAAAAATGTGAATTATATTTAAGTAAATAATTACTACTATTTGAGAATAAAATACAAAAAAAACCTAACAGACAGTACTTTTGTACTAAATTTTAGTTTCATTTTATTTAAATTGCGTCCATTATAATTGACAAATGGACTATGATTGAATAACTATTTTCCAGATTTCAAGAATTATTTCCTCAGTTTTATGAAATATTATACCTACACACTTGCCGTTTGAACTAAATCGAAGTTAAAAAGATTTTATAATTTCAAAGAAAGATACGAACTAAAATTAAAGAAAAGTTTCTTTAGTGCTATATGAAGTTAAAATTTCTTCGTTTTAAGTTAATTTTAACCAAATTTTACCCGACTTTTTTTTGAGTGCAGTTCTGGTCCCCAACGACTACTATATGTTCCCTTATCTCGCAAATGAGGGTTCTGAGAAAAAGTTTGGCATCTAATGATGAGGGCATCGCAAAAACTAAAACTTATTCCAGAGATGTTGATAAATATTTCTAAAAAAAATGCATCGATACGTTAGAGAAACGTTGTGCTAATTGTAGAAGGGGAGTGGGAGCCGAATTTCCCAAAAAAAAAAAAAAAAAGGATTCAGGATCATTTTGTCCGATTTGTTATACATACTAAAAACACATATTAAAGTTTGTATTAACAACCAATCTGTCATTGTTAGCTTTTCGATATTTCAATTGAAGCAACATTAGGCATTCTTGGATATACCTTAGCTTGTGATTGGCTGTTACATGATGGCTGGAACACGTGGTCAGTATGTGTATAACTGTGGGTCCAAATCTCGATGGTAGCGGTCATTTCGGTAGATCTAACGAACACGAATAATCGAATAATCAGTAACCACAGTAGATGCTTTCCGAAGCAAAGAGAATAAACTTGTAAGAAAACAAGTCACTCAATTTGTGTACTTGTTGTTACGGGAGTGTAGTGTATTGATCTCCACCAGCATGTAACCGCTGTCATATTCGCATTTGGCTTCAACAAATTTTCTCAGATATTACACTATCGCAAGGATAACTACAATGTGCCAAGAGAGATTTACTCATTAGACAGCGGCTACATTTATTCTCTTTGCTCACTGCTGGTCCTGCTAAGTTATGCTAAACACACAACAAGGGTACGTTCACTGAATGTGAGGGGCTCTCCTATATCGCATTCATGGGATGCAAGGAATTAGTTTCTTTTTTTTAGCACAAGATCCTACTGTAGTTTCATTGGTTACCTCTAGCAGATAAAAAAATTTGCTAAAACTTTGTGGCCGAGCAACTGAGAGTTTGGTCCCCCAAGACCCTGTTCGTAACATAAAATGTGCTAACATTATGTTGCCAATGTTAATTACCATTCGTTTTGGTTAACAGCAGGTAACATTTATATAGTGTGGTATGTTAAAAATAGAAAAAAAGTGCATGTGGGATGATTTAGATCTAATCTAATATTGACCTTGAATTACAAACAAAACAGCTGAGTTCTGATAAAGGACATAGTAATAAATATTGCACTGAACAACAACAAAGAACTATTGATAACTACTAAGCACTTATTGAAGACCCTAAAATATAAACGTCTTTCCCTTTTCCTTGGAAATTTACGTGTTAACACTTTCGTTATAATTCTGGTTCAAAAATTTCTTATTGTTAGTTAAAATACTTACCAATAAAACTATTCCCTATCCGTTCGCTAACCATTTCTACCTTAAGCCAAAATTCTTTAGCTTTGATTGGAAAAGGAACAAAATGGAAACAAGAAAAAAGGCGCACAGCATAATAACGACTCTGGAGATCAACTTTAAATAGAACCTCAACTAAAGCCGATGCCTTGACTATCCACTATTGTTGTAATAGACCCTCCGTAATCGCTGGCTCTTTTGTTTTGTTTGTTGTTGGTCTTTCTGTGCTCTTCCTTCCGCACGATTTTTGCCGCCCCTCTAACCCTAACCATTTCTCTAATGTTGCTTTGGCAACGTCGTCGTGACATGAAGTTCACGCTGAATTAGAAGACTTTTGTTAAGAGGTTTTGTGCAAAACAACTAAATAAAGACTATGAAAAAGAGGGAATCATACAAAACAAAACAAAACAGAAATGTTTTCTTTCCATCGTATGTAAACAAAACCAGCCATGATATGCTGTAATTACAAAGAAGGCACAAAGAAGAAGTTGAAAAAATGCCGGCAAAGCAAGACCTACAAGTTTCAATATTTCTCTCGCAAAGTGCTGCTAGCTCTCCTTTTGTCTTTTTCTCTATTCAGTAATTCAGCAAAAACTATGAAAACAATAAGAGAGAGAGAGAGAGAGGAACAAAGGAAGGGCTTAAATATAATGCAGACATGAAAGCAAAACCAGTCATGTACTCTAATGTAACTAACAGAATGTTAAAATAACATCATTAAATTTTCTGAAGCACATTTCCAAACAATAGTTCATTAAGAAACTTAATTATCTTAACATCTTAAGATGAAGATTTCCGAAAGGCAACTTTTTTATAAGAACGTTTTCTCTTTAGAACGAATTGCCCTAAATAATATAAACGGTTACACTCACATGCTGACTTTGAGTGATTACATCGCCTAAATGAAACTTCTTACAGAGAAAGTTATTACGTAGAAACTTCTTAAGAATAAAGTTACCCAAAAGTAACTTCTTAATTAGAATTTCATGCAAGGAAAAACTTTCTGAGGATAGTATTCCCTAAAACAAACCATTTTAAGGCGAATATTTTCTGAAAGAATCCTCTTAAGAAAATATTCTTAAGAAGAGGATTTGCTAAAAAGCACTTTCCCAAAAGAATATTTTCTAAAGCAAACCGTAAAAGCTTTCCAAATAGAGAGTTCTACAAAATGCTCGAAAACGACTTCTGCAGATAATAGGCCTATAAAAGAAAATTCTTGGTAAGGCTTTTTATACGGAATTTGTATAGAAGATTTAAAAAAAAAATAGACAAATTTCCTTTACTGCAACACACATCAACGACCGAAGAAAATTTCCTATAATGAAACCGTTTAAACAGATATCCTAAAAGAAAACTTTTAAGAAGACCTCCTAAAGGATATTGTTAAACAGAATTTGCTAAAATAAACTTCTAAAGAATTTTTAAAGGAAACTTCTTGAGATATCCTGAAGGAAATCTATAATAAATTCTAATAAAGACTACTTAGGTTAAATTTCTAATGAATATTACATGAAGAAAATTTTTGATGAAGATTTCTTAAAGGAAACTCCTATGGAAAATTTCCTAATGGGAACTTCCAAAAACGTTTCCTAAAGGAGACTTCTATAGATGACGTTTCCTAAAAGGATTTTCTGCTGAAGAGACATCCTAAGGAATAACCAATCCTTCTATAATTCCCCATAGAAGAAATTTACTGAAGAAAGTTTCTACAGAAGAGGTTTCCTTAAAAAAAAATTTCTGCAGAATAGATTTCTTAAAGCAAATTTCTATAAAAAAAAGTTTCTTATAGCAATCTTCTAATGAACAAATTTGATGAAGGAAACCGTCTTAAAAGATTTCCTGAAGGAAACTTTTGTGCTTTCTAAGCTGTTCCAAAGTAAACTTCTATAAGAAATTTTCCAAAGGAAACACTTCCCAGAAAAACTTCTATAGATGATGTTTCACAAATGAAAATTGTTATATTTCTAAAGGAGACTTCAATAGAAGATTCCGTAAAGTAATTTATATAGGTTTCGTAGACAAGACGCCTATAAGACTTCCTTTATAGAGGATTTCCGTAAAAGGAACCTCTATACAAGAATTCCTAAAGCAAATCTCTACATATATAATATTTCCTAAAGAATTTTCCTAAAAAAAACTACTTCTACAGAAGATTTTCTTAAACGAAACATTTCATATGGAAGATTTTCTATAGAGAATTTTTATAGAAGATTTTCTAAAAGAAATTTCTATAGATTTCCTAAAACAAATTTCTTCCACAAATGATTGGCTAAACGAAACTTCTTCGATAGAATATTTCCTAAAGTAAACTACCTCAATAGACGGTTTCCTTACGGAGGCTTCTTCTATAGTAGATTTTCTAAACGAAACTTCTTCCGTAGAAGATTTTCAAAGAAAACTTCTTCCATATAAAATTTTCCAGCGGAAACTTCTTCTACAGAAGATTTTTCATACAAAATTTCCTCCACAGAAGACTTCCCAAAGAAAACTTCTTATGTAGAAGAGTTCACAAAGAAAACTTCTTCTGTAGAAGATTTCCCAAAGGAAACTTCTTCTATAGAAAATTTCTCAGAGGAAACTCCTTCTACAGAAAATTTCTCACAGTAAACTTCTTCCTTAGAAAATTTTCCAAAGGAAACGATCTCTATAGAAGATTTTGCATAGGAAACCTCTTCCAAGGGACATTTCCTAAAGGAAAGATTTTTCATGGGACGTTTCATGGTGCTCACAGTTTTGCGTATAAAATAGTTGCTACCCGCAAATTTTCATGCACATAGGTTTTTGCTCACAACTATTCCTATACAATTTTGTCGCTCATAATCGTTCCTACGGAAAAATTGTTGTTCTTCCCTCTTCGCATGGGAACATTCTTGTTTACAACTTTCGTCTAGGAGAGTTTTTGCTCTTAAAATTGCACGTGGGAGAGTTGCTGCTAGCAACTGTCAGTATCATGTTGCTATTAATTTTCTTATAAAATTGATGTTACTCTCAACTTTAGTCTAAGAAATTGGTTTTCCATGATTTATTTATTTTCAGCAAAAGTTGTTGCCCTTTTTCTATCCTTATTTGTGAGCTTTGTTTACTAGATTTCTGCTGAAATTTTTATTATTCCTCCGTAACTTTGTTATGAATGTTCATTAAGGCTTAAGGCTTTTAAGATCCAAATTATTGATTGTTAATAAAGCCTTTAATTAACTTATGACCAATAAAATAAAAAATCTGTTGCCTAAAGAGTCCCTTCGTACTATGTTTCATGGGCCTACTCGAGTGTGTTAACGTTAATGTGGCAAAATGCAACTTTATTGCCGTCGTAACCAAGTTTATTGCAAACTCATTTTCGTGGCGAATATGAAGTTTAATGTTGTCGCCTTCGACGGTGTTAGCAGCCTATGGGAAGCAACACTTACAACGTATGTGGTGAAATGAAAACGACCATAATCTGGGTAATTTTTTAACAGCTACCAATAGCAGATTATAAGAACGCTTAATGCTCGGCCACATTCACAACGGCTGAGAGGCTGTTGGACCTTCAGGTGAAATCTGGAGGATGGTCGTCATCACATGGTCGCGAACTGGCTCTCTTACAGTTAATAAAAATATTATCGTAAATTGTAATAAAATTGAATATGTCAACCCGCTGAACCATAAAGGTAAAAGTATGTACATGTGGTAGTGTCATATGCTAGAGTGATGGTGGGAATATCCGCATAAATATCACTCTGTGCCGCATGTGCAACAACATGTGTGCGTTGCAGCATGTAATGATTGGTTTATTTTTGGAGAAAGACACTGTTGATGGTGTTAAATTAATTTTTTGGCTTGCGGCTGGTGGTTCTGGTAGAGCCTTTAATGTTTATATATTTGTGTCTACGCAATATTTTCGGTAGAATTTAAAACACATAGGAATGCAACCTACACCTGGACTTGAACCTGGACCTGGACCTGGACCAGGACCTGGACCTGGACCTGGACCTGGACCTGGACCTGGACCTGGACCTGGAC
>JAHXMU010000092.1:1538312-1563542 GCA_019455685.1 Philornis downsi | reverse complement strand
GGACCTGGACCTGGACCTGGACCTGGACCTGGACCTGGACCTGGACCAGGACCTAAACTTGGACCTGCACCTGGACCTGGACCTGGACCTCGCTGATCTCAGCGAGTATCTTCTTTATCCTTCCGAATACATAGCTTTGATTCGTCCTTGTTTTCCACCAGGCCAACTTTTGCCGATTCCTTGCAATGCTCTGACGTGTACATACCTACGGCTATTTCTTTCAGACGAAAGAGTAAAATACAGATTCTGCCTTAGTCATTACAAATATTTAAATCGCCTTTTTCAAACACAAGAAATAATAATAATAAATAATCTCGTTAAAAAAATGACTGCGTATTGCCAGATCATTGCCATAAGTTTTTAATAATTCTCGCTGCTTTGTCGTTCTTAAGCCGTGATATTGCCTTTATTCGCAACTAAACAGATTCCTTTAAATCTCGTGAATGGTACATAGAACAGATCCTCACATACAGTGAGTGAGTTTACACGCATTCTATTTTAAGACCCACTGGAAGAGATCTCCTGCTGAATGATGATGACATATGCCATTTGTAAATATGTACATTACTAAACCATTCGAAGTTGGTGCCGCTGAAAGGATTAAAGATTGTTGAATTAGGCTAGAAACTGCGATAATATATATTATCGTGGAGTGTACCAGCAATAGTGCCATGGTTGAGCTTCTTCAAACAGTTAATTGTAAATCTATTTCAGGAAGATATATTCTTGCCATAACTTTTGTCATTCACGATTTGGTAAATCTTTTCGGCTCCATCTATATTTATACAAGTTTTCTTATCTTCATCCTCCCGATTTTTCCTTAACCATTTCTTCCACTTAAAATACTCTATGCTTCTTTATTCTTATATGTATAGCGTCCCCTCGCTGCACGCATCACAATTAGCTGCAGCATTTCCATGTATGCAGCATCTTTTTCCTCAAATACACTGCAATAATTTTCATTTTACAAGAAGCTGTCTGAGGGTGCTTTTTCATACTCAACTTCGAGTTTTGTGTACGTTATTATTGCAAGCACGATATGCTGCAGCTGTGAGTCACGAACACATGGCTTAATCGCATTTTGTCATAGTAATTGAGAGAATGTGTTATAGTAGATTTTGAATATTTTGGCGCTATGCAGACTAGCGATGCACAATTTTGTTTGTGTTAGGTTATATCTTATAAGACAATGGACGTGAAATGTGACGCCGTATCTAATGATCTGAATGGTATATCATTAAGCTGCCAGCACTCGAAAAAGAATGATATTCTTTAAAAGAAAGATGTCCTTTAAAAGATAATATCGTAGAATGCGTATCTTAATGTTTTTTTGTTTTTTTAAGAATAGTTTTAATAGTGGTTAAAAATCTGAAAAATTTTAGAATGGAGTCTTTAAAGATTCAGTAGAATGGTAATTGTAGAGATAAAATTATGCACTATTTCAAATTTGAGCCATGCCGATTTTGAACGTAATTATGAAATTTTCTTGGAATACGATCCAGTAAAACATGTTTATAAAAATACTGAGATTACTCTTTTTGACGAAATTTGAATATTTACTCCGGCAATAAGCTTCTAAAATTTTTTTTTGGCTGTTGTACTTGAGAGGCAATTATTCACATAGATAATTCGGATCCTCACCAGTTGCTATACTATAGATGCTCATACAACCCTCGTGTTTATGATTCCCCTAACCACTGGCCCCATAGTTTTTTCCACGATCTATGATTTCAGTCATGCCTGGCAAGTCAATGAATTGGCAAATCTTGCCATCATTTTGATGATGATAGCATTCCGACCAACATCCACAGCGACGACACCTGAAACACAGATAACTACCAGGACATTCCCACACATCAAACAATGTCCGTCCATACCAGGGAGAGAAGTGATATAGTAACCATAATTTATCTGTCCACGTAGGAGTCAAGGCAAACAAACAATAACACCTACCCCTTCATGTGACTCAGACCTGTAGTTATGTTTGTTCAACTTGTCTTTATGGAGGCGGAGTATTCGACCGGGCCATTCAAACGCAGTATTTGGGAGGTGGGAAATCACATATTTGAGATTGTTGCCACTATCGAGATGGGATAACAACCTCTGTCCATCCGTTGCCAAAAGACCAAATAGCACAACAAGCAAAACACCGTACACAGAGTTGCTTACATTGTAGCTCCCCATAACAACACCTGCTAAATAGAGTTGCCAGACTTTAAACAAACAAACAAATGAGTACACACACAGCCACACACTCACTCGTATTGGAAATGCACGAAAAGCTTGGATAGGCCGCTAGGTTCCAAATGGCCGCATCACATCTTCCTCTGGTTTCTGTTTACTTTAATGTTGGATCAGATCGTAAACCAAAACGATACAACGGCACAAACGTCGATTGCGTCGTATTTGCCCATAAATTATGGTCCAAACTCTGTAAACCTCTGTGGCAAGGTGGGTTGGCTGGGGAATTGCGAGCCAAAATAAAAATGTAGCTTTAGGGGTTAGTTTCCATTGTTGGGTCATGGGATGCGTTTATAGCAATTGCAAAGGAATTGTTTTGGTTGTTGCAACTACGGGAAACCTCATTGCATCATGGAGTCAGGAAAATAAAAGAGGTGAGCGGAATGTGAGGGCTAGGAAGCATCAACGTAAAACTATAAACGCTATGGTGTTGCCGCCTCTCTTATTGCGTTGAAATTGATTGATAGTCATGTGGCCTTGTGCAAGTATTTTGCCCCTCATGGTTTTGTTGCTGCCAATAGAATGTTTTCTGCCCCCCCACCTTTTCAATTGCATAACATTCTTTAAGGCCTTTTCTCTTGTATAACAATATTTTCATAAGAATTCACAGTGGAAAAGTTATGTTTGGCATGGTTTGTTGGCAGCATTGCATGATTATTGGTCCATAGCAACTAAAGCAGAACTTATAGAAGTCTTTTTCCCTAAGGGCAAAATAGTTTTCAGAATTCTAAAGTATTATAGTAGGAAATTGGAAACGAGCATTGGAAGGCATTGGAAAATTGCAGGTACGATATTTTCTTGCAAATGGAAAGAAAAAAACAATATACGAGGGCGGTCCTAATACCGTAGTGGTCGACCATTTGAGATGTCCACGCCAGACACGGTTAAGAAAAGCTGCAAAATGGCACTGAATGACCGTCGGTAGGAGCTAGCTGAAATGATAGGCATTTCAAAAAGTGGTATACATTCATCGCAGATTGAACGAAGATTTAAAGATGAGAATACTGTGCGCAATGGGTGCTGCGCTTGCCTTCAAGAGATCAAAAACTGCGTCGTGAAGTTGTTTGAGTAGAGTTTGGTTGGTTTGGCGATATTTCACCGCAATAAAGCCGAATTTTTGCGGCGATGATGACATGGATGAGACATGCGTCCAGCACTTCACACCTGAGACAAAGGAACAGTCAAAGCAGAGGACTGAAATGAGAGAATTGTATCGAAAGAATCATGGTGTCTGTTTTTAGAGATGTACATGAGATGTACATGGGGAGATTATCCTTGGAAAGGAAAGATGGCGAAATGCTAATTTAAAGGAGATTATGTTGAAAAATAAAGAAAATATTTCTCAACTTTCTTGCGTCTTCTTTGTTAGGTCAGCTAGTTTCGGGTCCGCCCTCGTAGTACATTTTGCAAAGTAGAGGGCAGACTTATTCAGAATTAGTGCAGTTAGCAGCCATTTATTTGCGATCCAATGAAAGGAATCCCAATGAGGCATCGGCCAAACGTGAGGTTTGGGGAAGGAGACTTGCTAAGAAGTAGTTCATTCATGTTCGATTCACTGAAAAAAGTTTAACGACGAATCGCCCAAATATCATATCGAGAGAAAAGAGTTATTTACAATTAGTGGGATTGACAGGCATTTGTTTCCTTGTCTCGTTCAAAGAGTAAAATAAATTTCAGAATTCTGAATCAATTGGAAATTGAATAAATCGGATGGCATTGAAAAACTAAAGCTGAAAAACAGAAAAAAAAATGGTTTAGCGCGTTTTATTGGAGAGTTTTTCTACGATGCATCACCCGAAAATCACAATGAGAGAGGAGACATACTTAGAATTAGAATAAGTAGGCAATTATTTTCGATAAAATGAAGGGAAGTCTCAATATGAATTCGATTGTGACAGGAGATTTATTTAGAATTCATGAAGTTAATAGGCCATCATTTGTGAACTTCACCTAAGGTTTCTTTATTCTAAAATAATGGTAAATTGAAGTCGAGCATGGGAATATATTGAAAGACTAACGCTGACATATTTTATTGGAAAGGAAAGTAGTAAAATAGTCAAATACACTTTGTAATGTGAAAAGGAAATTTAATCAGAACTAGCAGAGTTAGTTGGCATTTAACTTCGAAAGAAAGTTTCAGATTTAAAGGCCTTCAAGTTGCAATTAATGCTCCTATTTTAATGTAATATTGCGGTAGCGGTCCCAAACCTAGCCAACCTAACGCAGAAAACACAAAACAGTTGGGAAAAATGTTGCTTGTTTTTCAACATAATCTTCATTTGGCAAAATTGAAAGCAAGCGCGGCATCCATCTTGCGCATAGTTGTCGCATCTTCAAATCTTCGGTCAATATACAATGTGTACCACTTTTTGAAATACCAATCATTTCAGCTAGCTCACGCACCAGCCAGCTTCAGCCGACTATCGTCCGATACCATTTTGTGGATTTTCTTAATCGTATCTAGCATAGACACCTAAATTGGTAAGAAAACGCAAAAACTTTAGACAATTTTTTTAAATTGTTTGAAATTTAAAGTTGTTATTGCATTATAGTTTCTACGAGTTAATGCCTAAATTCTCCGAAAATTTGAAAAATTGTAAACCTCAAACCGATAATAAAAGCAAAGTCTTTTTTTGTTGCTGCTGGCGTAATCCTTTAGGCCGATATTTTCATTCATTGGAATTCTATCGGGTAAGTAATCTGATTACCTTGCGGCCATTTCAATGGCTTGGCAGCTCTCATTGTTAGATCCATATAAAAAAAACTGGAAGTCATTCAAAAAGATAAAATAACATTTTCATTACTTCCAGTAGCGCAACATATACATATTTATCGTTTCCAAAGAAGCATTTTTGTACCGCTTCCAAATATAAACAAACTCGATTAGAATCGTAGAAGGTGTTTCCACTCTAACGTCAACTTGATTATCATAATTAATCCAAAAACACCAAGTTGCTCTATTTATAGTAAAATTACTTATTCTAGAAAATGATACAGGTTTTGAGAGAACACATACATATTTACATAGAGACAAACATATTTACAAAATAATACTGCTTAACATAACCTTACTTGTAGAATGTTCTCATTTCACATAACAGGAGGGAAAGAGGTTGTATACATGATGGTTGAATACTCTGGAAGTGGCCTTAATGATCTTTCTAGACTACACATTTAGAGAAATTACACTTACCGAGTGTATCGGTAGTTCTTATTAAATTGAATTACATTTTTTACTTTTAATTTGTTTGGATTAAACTCCAACATAATTATATTCGATAGAAACATTATTTTACGATCTAATTTCGGTCGGAAAACAGCGATCCAAAACAATATTTATTTGGTCAAATGAAAGATTGCAGCAAAATGGTTGCTTTTAAATTGGTTTAATAATTCTCATGAAAATGTGAACCAAGATACACCACAAAAAACCGATTCCTACGCAAATTTTCACCCCCTTGCTCCAAAATTTGCGGCAAATTGTAACTTCCGCGGATGCCCTGTTTTTCAAAAGTGAAGTTAATTAAAACACACATACGAGTAAAGCTGTGATTTCAATGAAACTTGTATTTCATTATAATGTTTGGACCTCGTTATTATGTTTGAAATACAAAGTCCTTTAAATGGCTGCCTCTTGATTGGTTGCAAGTGGATCCTTATGAGGTAGTTTACGACCACATTTTCGCACATTTCGGGCGGTGTGTCGGCGACAACTTGACGAATTTTGATTTTCAGATGCTCCAAAGTTTCGCGACTATCCGCGTAAACACGGTTTTTGACGTAGCGCCATAGCTTAGTCCAACGGCATCAAATCGCATGATCTTGGTGGCCAAATGACTTCGCTAAAACGTGAAATTACGTTTTCTGCAAACTTCTGCTGCAATAAAGCCAAAATCGGTCATGTAGTGGGGCTCGCGTAAATGGTAAACATTTTATTAAATAAATAACACTTCAGATGACAGGTATTTAACAGTTGGCAGCCCTGCCAAACCGGTGGTTTTGAAACCACTAAATGGATAAACCTGACCTATAACTTGTACAAGTAATAAACTAATTCGCAATACTACTCAAATCCTTTTGTTGCAAATACAACGTGCGTAAATAGTTTTAACGCCAAACAACAAAAATTCAATTGTTCGTTTTAGTGTTCAAGACACCGTTAATTTGTTTGATATCTCCGTTATTGAACAAAGTGACGCTTTCCAAGATAGTTCCATAGTAACAACAATAAACGATTTTTGGAAAAACTGTAAAAAATTTAGTTTTGTGTAAATACTTTTGACCATGGCTGTATGTCTTACAACAAATTAAGTTTTTACAATTAATAAGACAAAAATTTATTACCAATCGGACCTCACAATAGGAATGATTTGAATCCAACGTTGTGTCTGGTAACTTAATATTTGTTTTCGCAAATTTATTCCAATCCTTCTTAAGATATCGGGAAGAATACGGCAGGCACATTTATACCAAGTGGAGATATTGCTGACAGGATCTCTAGTTAGGACATGATAAATATGCTCTAAAATATTTTCGACATTTCCCAAAGACTTCCCATTTGAATAGTTCTTCTTACATCACAACACCTTCACTACTTGTGTGCGATGTGTGTAATCCAGTTGTTATTTGAATTAGTCCTTCCTAAAACTGAGAATTTGCGGGCCAACAATCGATTCAAAGGCAAATAAAATTTGCACACAGAAAAAAGTTGTAAATAAAAAAGTTAACAAAGTTTTCTTTTATTTTCCCAGATTTCTATTGTTTTGTCCAAAAAGGTATAGAAGCGGAAAAATGATTTCATGTAAAAAATCATAGGAGAAACGTGGTAGGACTGCATAAACTTACACCCTATGTTTTTGCCCTTTCCACCCACTCTTTCCCTGTATACATTATCCGGTGAATATGTGGAGAAAGTAAGGAAAATAATCGAGGGGAGCGGGGCCATGGCATAACATCACATTGGCGTGAAACAAGGGTTGTTTTGGCATTTCCGTTTTCCGAAATCCCTGATAAAACCTAAAAATTCAGCACCACACTGCTACACCTACGTAGAATTATAGAGAATCACAATTGGATCCTTTACAGCCGAAATCGTCACACTCACACCACCGTCCAGCAGATGGCTTATGAAAATGGCTAAGTGTAATAAAGTTCTTTACCTATTTTTTGTTTTCATGAATTTGGCTTTCGCCCCAAATTGGTTGCAGAATATTATGGCATGAAATAAAGGGTGCTTAATATAAAGGAATTCATTATTTTTCACACATTAGAAGGGGAGATGTTGCCTGATATGTTGAAAAGGAGATCCCTAACTTTCGACCCTCCGCTCTCCTTTCAACGTAAACAGAGGTTTGTTTTTCGTTTCGTGTTTCCGGTTGACATGTTAACAATATTGAATACATTTCCTTTAGCATTAGTATCCCCTTTTTTCCTTTTCATACGTCAACACATTTTCCCACCTAACAGGTTGGAAACAGGGAAATTCCAATACACACACACATGGTAATGTTACAAATATTTTTAAATACGTTTAAAGAGATTTTTAAGTTCTTTTTGCAAAAACAAGACCTGTGTTCATAAATCTAGTTGCCCTATTTTTCGGCCATTTTATTTATCTTCAGTTGGCTTCCACTCCTTACAGCTTTTCTAAGGGCTCGCCTGATCTTCTTTATTTAAACAACTTATTTTGTATAATTCAAATTTTCTCTGTCATGTTTAGGCCAAGGTTTTCATATCCTTTTTCTTCCAAATTATGTCCTTTTTAGCTAAACATGACAAATTATGTTTATCATGTTCTTTTTTTGATCCCTTCTCCACCTTTTTATGTAAATTTCCAACATTTCATGAAAGGTCTTCATTTGTACTTTTCGTTGCCGGATTTCATGTTTATTACTCGTTTCGTTTCCTATGAGTCCTGCTGCAGTTGGCCTGAGCAAAGTTCATGAAAGTGTAAATATGTAATCATGAATCAGGAATCCTTATGATTACTGGCGGGCTAATACAACAGGAAGTGTTATATTTAATTTAGAAACAACAACAGCAGTAATACTTACAAATGCGGACTGTGATTACTTAATCCAGGTGGAGAGCAACGTTTTTGTTTTCTTTCACGAAACGAAAGTTAATAAAAATTAATGATAAACGAAACAAAACATATAATCTAGCAGGATATGAAATGGGAGAAACTTATCAATGTCATGAGCACTGGCAACCTAATTATGGGCAGCACATAGAAATGCCATGACGTAAGCTTTATCACAGTTACAGTAAGTGAACAGGAGTATATTTGGGTAGGTATACCGTTGGTCTGACAGTATGTTATGCTCGTTTAAGAAAAGACGCAAAAGTCCTACATATTGGATCCGAACCAAACCAATAGGAAATTTTGGCATATAATTGAAATACTCCTCCATGAAAGATAACAATGTGGATGAGATATGAGGCCTTAAGTGTCTCCAATGGAGTCATTGGAGGTTAGCCTTAATCAATTGATTAATTGGTGATTTTTAGATTCACTATTTTCTAATAGTATAAAGTAACAAAACAAAATAATATAAACGCTTAATCCAAAGAGTCAAGCGATTCATGCTCCAGATTTCTATAGGGTTATCAGTAAATGATTAATAGGTGATTTTAAGATTCACTATTTTCTAATAGTACAAAGTAACATATTAGTAACATTTCTATAGGCTTATTAATTTAATGGTTTCAAAACCGCCGGTCTAGCAAGGCTGTCAGCTGTTAAATACCTGCCATCTGAAGTGTTATTTAATTTGTGAAAGGTTTGCCACCTATGAATATGGATCGTTGAACAACCGAAGCACGCGTAAAATAGTTAAAACTTACTGCAAAAGTGGTCATTCAAACGTGGGTATTTTTCGGCATTTCAGGGTGATTATGGTAGTCGTAACCGACCGACAATGCAAGGAATTGGCAGGATTATAAAGAAATTCGAGACTGAAAGAGACTGGAAGCGTTACAGATGTGGTCAGGTCTAAGTATCATCGCAATGTACACACTGCTGAAAACATCGCTTCTGTTAGTGAAAGTAAGGCGGATAATCCGAATTTATCGATTCCACGGCGTTCTCAGCAATTGGGCCTATCTTATGGCTCACTATGGCATATTTTTCATTTTGATTTGCACCTTCATCCATAAAAAGTCAGACTCACGCAACAATTAAAGCCAGCAGTCCATTCACAACGCCGTAGATATGCTGACTTTTTGAATAAAAATTTCTTCAGCGATTCTTCTTCAGCAAAATTGTCGCATATGTGACTTGAGAAAAATCACTTCTGGATTGTGTAAACGCCATTGCATATGGGAAAAGTGACTGTTTGGTGCACGTTATGGTCAGGAGCTCTCATAGGGCCGTATTTTTTCAAAAAGGAAGCTGGAGGAATCGTTACCATACATTAAGAGCGCTATAACCGTATGATAACCGACTTTTTCTGCCTGCAATTGATGATTATGAACTGGACGGCATTTGGTTTGAACAAGACGGTGCCAGGAGCCACACAACATGGCCGATTTTGGCTTTATTGCATGAGAAGTTTCCAGAAGACGTAATTTCACGCTTTGGCGACGTCAATTGACCACCAAGTCCACACGATTTAACATCGTTAGGCTTTTCTTTGCGAGGTTACGTGAAAGACCTTGTTTACACGGATAAATTCCAAACGTTGGAGCATTTAAAAACAATATTCGTCAAGTTATCGCTGAGATTCTGTCTGAAATATGCGAACAAGTGGTCGAAAACTACCTCAAAAGGTTACACTGCTGCAACCAATCCAAAGGCAGACATTTTAATGGCATTGTATTTCATACATAATGGTAAAGCCCAAGCATTGAAAAATGAATAACCCGGTGGTAAGTAGTAATACGGTTAGCGATGCTTAAGGGAGAGCCAATGAAATATTGATGGTTAAGTCATGTCCTGTCGTCTGTGATAGATGTATTGATTTTCTATCCCACATTCCGCCAGAGTCCATGTTAAATCCATGGACTGCTTTATGTGTGTTTTATTTATCTTTACTTTTGAAACTAAAAAATGGATAACCCGGTGGTAAGTTGTGATAGGGTGAGGGATTCTTAAGGGAGAGCCAATGACATGTAGGTGGTTAAATCATGTCCTGTCGTCTGTATTGATAAATGTATTGATTTTCTATCCCACATTCCCACAGAGTCATTGTTAAATTCGTGGATTGTACCTTTATCTTTTTCGGATAGGGGGAAACCGGACTGGCTCTGCTCGCTTGGGTGGGAGAATCTCCTCATATCGAATTTGTGTCTGATCCATTCGGAGTAACTGCAGCATGAGTTTGTCATGTTTTTTCATGATAGATTTTTGCAACTTGACCATATCAATCGAGTTGTAAGACTTTATCTTAAAACAACATTAGATATGGAGCATATTCGAAATGTGAAATCTTTCAGTGAGCGTGACCCACTCCTGGAGGACAAGGTGAGTGAAAACGGAACCAATTTCATCTCTATAATAATTAGTCTCTTCTTACAGTGGGGACATAATTATTAAGTGTACTCCATTGGGCTTAGCACGGACACTGCAGGTGCCTACGATTGTGTTGAACCGTATTGGTCTGAACACTGCAGAACAGAAAAGCATGAACTCTCCAATGGCCATTGCCGGAGAGGGTGCCCGTAGATGGTACAAACTTGGGTGCAATGTATCGCTCTAATTTAGAATCATTGGAAACAAATCTGGTTATGGCTCGCCAAAAAGATAAGAACTTTTATGTATAGTGGTAAAGAAGATGCTCAACGTAATCCTTTACTCCAATTACAACATATGACGGGGGTTTTTTAGAAATAGACCTAGTTATCTTGTTTAGAGACAAGATATCGATCAGATTTGAGCCTACCCAATTAGAAATAGACCTAGTTACATAGTCGTTGACATAACCCGGGCAAATACGGATACTTCCATTCCGAAAAATTGGAGTGGGTCTGAGGATTGTTTTCGGGTCATACCACTATCTACTCTATGCTGAATACATTGGAATTCTAGCAGAATAAAATGTTCAAAATTGTATGACCGCTGCCCCTAGTTGGTCGTCGCTCAGTGGTGGAGGGGAAGTCATCCTTATTTGAGGATTGTCGTTATATCAATTTCCCACGAAAGAGGTTCTACCCAGAATGGTGTGATAAACCACTGGTTGTTCAACAAAAATTAAGCAGAGGGCTTTTTAATATTGGGAAGAAATGGACTATGATACAGATGAAATGCTTATAAGACCCATTTTAATCGATGTAATAGTACGATGAGAAAGAGGAAGTGGTAAGAGAGGATCAGCTACTATTATTTCGTATCCAGTGCTAGGGATGCTGCCAATTTCAGACGAATCCTGTATAAGAAACCAAAAGTTTTCGAATGCAAAAATTAAGCAAAGGGCTGTCTAATACTGTGAAAAAATAGACTATGAATCGTTGTAATTGTTAGATGAGGAAGAGGAAGAGCCAGAGGGGATCGGCTACCATTATTTCATATCCAGTGCTAGCGATGCAGCCAATTTCAGACGGATCCTGCATAAGAAATTAAAGGTTTTCTTATGCCATGTAGATAGATCTTGAACTGATTTGAACGTTAAAGTGTCGGAACTCCTAATGGGTATCCTTTCTTGAAACTGTTTGAGCAATGTAGATAATCGTATCTTTCTTTAAATATAAGGCTTTGGAAGTGCTGGAGGTGACAGTAAAAGAGGCAATGATAACATCGGCTGTAGGCGCTTTAGAACCCTATAAATTCTGTCAAAAAAGTATTCAGAATTGATTGTTGTCAAAATTTACTGATCTTGATCTATTATTTAGTTTGTTTACAGTACTCAATTTTGTCAGCTGTTGTTTTTGTCAGTCTCAGTCAGTATTTTTCGATTTTTCCACTGGATAAATATGCGCAACAAAGAAGTTGTCGCAAATTTTTTAATGTATATGGAATTTCGTATGCCAAATCGTTTCAAATGTTGCAGAGGGCTTACAATGAAATAACTTAATGAACAAAAACGTGTAAATATGAGTGGTACAGCGTATTCAAGAGCGGTTGATATATGGTGAAAGATTTGCCTCGCTCTTGTAGGCCCTTAACGTATTCAATTGCCGCTAACATCGACAAATAAAATCATAAAAATTGTGACTGCGTATTGTCTTTTAAGTACGAAAGAGAAGGCCGTTTGACTTTTTGAGACTCACGAATCAATTGGTATCTTATTACTATACCGTTTGGATGTGAAAAGCGTTCACCCCTCGACTAGCGTCGAAAGATGTGAATCTAATCAAAACCTCAATCTTATAAAGATAGCTGAAGTTATGGTGAAACGTGTCAATGACATTAACACGCTCAGAAAACTTTTTGTAACAGGTAATGAGGCATGAGTTTACGAGTTTTATAAACGAACCCGGCTAAAAGCTTCGAAATGGCATCTTCCAACAGACTCAAAATCGAAAAAAACACGTCAAAGTTGGTCGAAAGTCATGATAATGTTAATTTTCGCAATGTTGCGCACTCGGAACTCTTGTCAGAAGATCAGACGGTAAATACAGAATATAATTTTAGCATTATACACCATTTAAGAGAGCAAGTTTATCGAATAATACCAGATTTGTGTAAAGTAAACTCATGTATTTTGAACTGCAATAAGTCTTCATCTCACATTTCTATAATTGTGAACTAATTTTTGACCAAATTTTCGACAAATATTATCGAACAACCACCATGCACAACTGAGATGGTTTCGGTTGACTTTTGTTCCCTTTCCAAAACTCACCACTTTGATGCGCTTGTTTTCAGACAATAGAAGAGAATTCTCGTCCACAATTAATGTCTTCCTTGAAAAATGTATTGATAATTGGGCTATTGGATAGCTTAAGTGTATTATGTCGAAAGGGGCCTGCTTTTAGGGCGATACAATCAATTTTGAATGAATATCATGTATTGTATGGACTATTGATTGTGATTAGATAATTTTAAACAGTTTGCAAATTTCTACAGCCGAGATTACTTCCGTATTTGTGAACACGTTTCTGGGCTTGTTTTGGTCTGAATACCATTTCGAAGATATGGACGTGAAGGTTGTTTTTGTAGACAACCTGATGGTGAATGACAACTGCCACCATCAGGAGGTTTATTCAGTCACATTAGCATCTGCGATTGACGTGCAGTTGATTCAAAGTTCGACGTAGAGAGACAGCAAAACCTATTATCAATTTCAATTTAGCCAATCCTCGACAATTTCGTAACATCTGCTACATATTCTGCTTGTCATAGAGAAAGACACGTTGTGATCCTCATTGTCCATTAGCTGTTCATTTAAAATACTTCTTTGATTATAGTGAAATCCTTTAGAGAAAAAGGGAATAGCAATGACGTAGAAAATCATTATTACTCTGAAACCACTAATTTGTTTCTTGACAATTGAAGATCTGGTACCTTTATCCACGCCTCTGCGATAGATTGCATGCCGATTAGTCTCCCATCCTTTCTTTTTACAGTATTGGAAACATTAGTTGATAAGTCATTAACACAATTCTGGGGTTCCAATTTGGGCTTGTTTGCAGAATTTCTCGATAAGCTCACAACTTTTGATATGCGGTTTTAATCTAAATAAATGTAAGATCAGGAAGGCGAGGAGGTGAGAGTGCATGAGCTACTACTATGTCATATGACTTCCGTTATTTGGATAAATTCGTTTAAAAATTTAGTTGTTATCAGTTATCACAAGTTAATGAAAACATATTCATATTTACTGTCTTCTTATGTGGCGACTGGAATAGACATACTTATCTATTATACGCCGCCTGTAGAAAATAATTCCAAGCGCTTCGATCTTCTGCGCTTCCCATCCAATTCGTCACACCAAGCTTCGATAGTATTTCGAAAACCTGGTCCTTCCAACGGAGTTTTGGCCGCCCTCTTCTGTGCCGTTAATCGACTTCGTTGTCGAAAACTTTCCATGCCGGAGCATTTGGGTCCATCCGCACAACTTGACCCAGCCAACGCTGTATATGAAAGCGTTTGACCACATCGATGTCAACATACGAGTATAGCTCATACAGCTCATTGTTCATGCGACGCCGATACTCTCCGTCAACGATGATGGGTTCATATATTTTCCGGAGTATTTTTCTCTCGAAAACTGTCAGTACTGATTCATCCGCTTGCGGCATAACCCAGGATTCTGCGCCATATAAGAAGACAGGTAGAACCAACGTGTGGTACTGCTGGGTTTTTGTTTGTCGAAAGAGGGCTTTATCATTGAAACGCTTGCTTAGCCCATAGTAACATCTGTTAGCAGGCAATAGTCTCCTCTTTATGTCCATGCAGACATCATTCGTTTTGTCCACAGCGGAACCGAGGTAGATGAATTCTTCCACCACTTCAAAATTATAGTTGTCAGCGTTCACACAGCGTCCCAAACGGGTAGACTCTTTGTTCGTTGAAACCAATAACTTTGTTTTGTCCTCGGTTATTACCAGACCCATTTTCCTTCTCGATGCTTAAGAAGGCTGCAGTAACATTTAGCAGTTTTCGCCCAATAATGGTTATGTCATCTGCATATGCGAGTAACATGCGGCTTTTATTAAAGATGGTACCAGTCTTGTTAACTGCAGCTTTCCTCATAATCATTTCCAACAGTAGGTTGAAGAGGTCGCATAGTAGACCATTTCTCTACCTAAATCATCGTTCGGTGTGAAAAAGCTCGCTTAGATCTTTGGCTATCTTAATTGAAGGCTTCGTGGCAGTCAGCGTCATTATACAAAGACGTATAAGCTTCGCAGGAATTCCAAACTCGAACATGGCCTCATACAGCTTTATAATCGACGAAAAGATGGTACGTTTCGATTTGTTTTTCTAGGGTCTTCTCCAGAAATTTTCATAGTGAGAATATGTGGTCAGTTGTTGATTAACTGTATTCGTGCGTATTCCATTGAAATTTGTTACTCTAGCTGACGAATCAAGGAGTACTATATATCTTTCTGGGAATCCTTAAGGTCCCCTGGAGCAATTTAAATTTATTCCAGATTTCCCGGAAGAACAAATTCTGATAAACTGCATTCTTTTGCAAAAAGGTTAATATCGAATACGTCCGTTAAAGCTGAAATAATGGCAATTTCTGTTGAAATTAGAGAAATAATGACAAATTCCATGATTGCTGGTGTTCTAACTAAATTCAGAATGCTGTTGGGCTACCGATTTTGGGTTGTATTATCCGACATCATGATTGCGACAATCTTATTTCAAACCAATAACTTATACAATGCAGCACATTGTAGCCCTTTAGAATGTATCACATTGTAGCCATTTAGCTAACCTTATGGCACCGTCTTGTGTGTACTATTGCTATCACCAGCAGGTGTTATTTAACGTAAACAATGAATGACTTTCGGGGGGTCTAACAACCTGATGTGACACCATCGCTACAAACCAAACAAGTCCTGACAAAATCCCATAAAAAATGATTGTTTTCTGTTTTCTGCGACATCTCGTCATTGGTATATGCGCAGGCGACTGGCACACCGACAGATATGGGCCATCTCTCCCCCCAGGAACGTTGAATCTGGGACACCTCTTACAATTGTTTATGGGATAAAATATCCTTAAAGTTCCCTCTTTATGCACCGATAACAATGCCACTGTTTAAGGCAGAATAAAGGAAAACGAAAGCGAAAACAGAAGCAAAAAATTGAACGAAGTAAAATATAAAAAAAAAAATGCAAGAAACGTACGAGTATACTAAGTCAACAAAGTCGTAAAAATGGAACTTACCATCGACGTCTGACAGGTTACAACATTACAATACATAAACAGGCAACAAAACATACTTACATACACAGGATACATGTACCTTACATAAAAACAAGTAACAACATACAATTGATAAGAAACGGCATCGTTAAGGCCTTGCGCACAGAAGGCATTATGCAATGTCTTCTCTCGAATCCTGGAATCGCTCTCTCCTAACAATTTAATGCATTTTTTTCAAAGATTATTCATCTTTTGATTTGCGTTCTGCTATGATATTGCAACCAAAATGCATTATCCTTATACGTGATTACTGTATAGACTGTTAGACCAATAGAATTTAAACATTTTAAGCCTAATGCATAATCATTTATTAAACTTTTTTGATATGAAAATTTGATTTATAAACCTTCAGTAAATATTCAGCAAAAAAAAAAGTGAAGGTTATTCAAAAAGAATCACATTTTCACCACTTCTAAGAATCCAATCCGTGTATGTTTACCGCTTTCAATGAACCACTTTCAAACCACCTCCAAAACAACGGTAATGAAGTGCTTAAAAACATCGGTTCGATTCTCACTTATAATTCCTACGAATTAAAGCAAAACATGTAAGTATGAAATACACCAAAATCTATTCCTTAGGAGACATATCGTCCCCTGAAGAAGTAATTTTTAATAGACGATGTAAAGAAGATTCATTTAAAGTTCTTGGAGAATATATTTGTTTATCCTCCTTTATATGATGATGGGGAAAACTACGTATGCCATTCCATTTGTAAAAACTACAAATATTCAATACTCACCATAAGAATCTAATGTTTTTAATGTCCGTCCTTAACACAGTAGACTGCAATCAATTGCGTAGGGTATATAAGTCTCGATCCTACGGAACATTAAGTGTCTTTCCAGTTTAATGCCTGTCTGTTGCTTTTTTATGCAAATCATCAACTCCATCAGAATCTGCATACAGATTTTGTCAAGGTATGCTTTTTCATAAACAATTTGAATGGAATTATTTATATTGGGTAAATGTTTTTCAATTGAACTTTTTTTAGGTCACATAGAGGGGTGTTCAAAAAGTAAGGTGAATTTTCAAATTTCGTGGGCTATGTACATTCGACTTCCGATTATTTTTTTATGTTGGTACACTCGTCTCGATGATATGTTGTAGGTTTTATCCATATAGTATGTTTGTTTGTGAGAGGCATAAACAAAACAAGTGTTTTGGGTGCTCGGCAATGTTCTGATATCGATAAAAATGGATCAAAGAAGTTGCATTGCTGAATTTTGACCAAAAAAACGTCGCATGAGCATCGGTCAGAAATTGTTGAATGAGCAACGATGATCCAGATTTGCTTAAAAGGGTCATAACTGGGGACGAATCATGATTACATGGTTATGACATCAAAACCAAAACCCAATCGTCCCAATGGAAGGGTCCGGGACAGCTAAGGTCAAAAAAAGCACGCCATGTTCGATCAAATGTCAAGGTTTTGCCCATGGTTTTCTTCGATTAAAATCAAATCGCCGGACACGCAAATCACTTGTCTTATGTATGCATCTCATAAACAAACTAAACATGCTATATGGATAAAACCGTCAACATATCTTCGAGGCGAATATACCAACATAAAAATATAATAATCGAAAGTCGAATGTACGTAGCCTGCGAAATTTGAAAACTCGCCTTATCTTTAAACACACCTCACATCCTAAATGAACATTTTCTGGAACAAAAAGAAATAATGAAAAATTGCAACCAAAGTTTGGTTGGAAACCAGTTCACACTAAAAATTTCCATGCCTATAATAAACTTTTGTATTTACAAAAAATAAATTCACAATTTTCTATTATTAAGGAAAATTAATAAAAGAGATTTATGAACTAATGTTATTTCAATCAATTCGAAAACTTGTAAATCAAAACGGGTAATTTTAGATTTGGCAAGAGAAAGAAAGCCAGCCGGAGCCCTAGCAGGTAAATATGGTAGTTGTTCGATGGCACTTGTTGAGTTTTTGACGAGGAATTTGCTTACAATGATAGCGTAGAATTAGTTTGCAATAAAATGTTGTTGTGAAGCAAAATCCATGAATGTTCCCTCCACAAACCTGGACTTTTTCTACGAATTTCATTCTTCAAACACTACATGACGCTTAAATAGTATTCTATATTTACTGTCTGATCCTCAGACAGGAATTTCGAGTGCACAACACCGCTATAATCAATGAGAGCGGTCAATATAATCTTGACTTTTGATCAACTTTGAACAGTCAACAACTTTGGACAGTCGTAATGCGTTATATTAAAATGAGGTCGTAATTCACCCATTCTAGCACACGTTCAGCGACTTTCACGCAATGGAGTTATTGAAGAAAATTCCACCCACTGTAAGGCTTCTGTAACGTTTTCGGCAATTCGGCATTTACAATTCCAATTGTAAAAATACTGCAACACTTCTTTGCGTCTGTTTCTGATAAAGTCCATCCACTATAAGGCATCTGTTACATTTTCGGCCTGCGGACGTTCAAAGTTCCAATCGCATTTGCAATACAAAATTTGAGACAAAATCGTTTATATCTCGTGGATATCGCAACACACTCTTGAGATGGGCAGACGAAATCGAGCACTGCAATCAAACTAAATAATAGGTCATGCTCAAACTCCGCCTCATTATGGAGAGCAGTTGTGTCAACAATTTAATTTTGACAAAAAAAAAAAAACTTTCAATCCTTTAAGCGGGCTTTGTAAATGATACTATAAAAATATTGTTTCCTTTTTTTATAAATCACAAAAAACATTTTCCTATGTATTTTTTTATGGACCATCGTTTGCATGATCGCAGGTTCAACCCCACCACTGTCATTATTTAAGCAGCGGTCACCTCGATGTGCTTGATGAACACTTCGAGTCGTCGCGTAATCCACTCGACTAACTGTAGCTGACGAGGCATTGTTCCTGCTTAGTGTAGCTGCAGTCCCTCAATTACGTACGATACTATACAAATTTTGTTTCCTTCTTCGATAAATCATATGAATGTATCCCAAATTTTTCCTATGTATTTTTTACGTGACTGACAGTGGCGCGATCGTTCGCATAATTGCAGGTTCAACTCCACATACAGCCACCAATCGTTAGTTGGGCGGTGTTCGTCAAACACTTCAAGCAGTCGAGTAATCGATAAGTCTTGTAAATGCTTCTCAAACTGTGGCGTTCGGAATCGTTGTTAAACTGCAGGTTCCGTTGAGAGAGTCTAACAATAGAATTCGCGTAAGCTCACTGAATGTGGAAAGCTGTCCCTTGTTTCATTCATGAAATGCTAGGGAATATGTTTATTTTTATATTTAAGTTCATAATCTTATAGGGCCTTATGACAGGCCAACGTTTGCAGGCCTGCAATAAAAAGGCAAATAAAGCCTTTTCGTCTACTTTCGCTCTTACTATAATCTAGTGTGGAAGTTCTTCCCCTCCGGTTACTCCAAGTGTTATTTCGGAAGGGATCTAATCTAGGCCTCTTACTAGGCCTTGAAAGCCTTGCATTTTCCCATGGAGAGATATCACGTTTGTTACCAATACTTGTGGCTGACGAGGCACTGCTCCTCCTTAGTATAGCTTCAGCCCCTCAATTGCCAACTTAACGTAAGGTAAAAATCTGCAGGCGTGTGCTACAAATCAACTCAATTGTTCAATTTAAGCTGTTGCCAAGCGTGTGAATAAGAATTTCGTTTCACCCCCCACTAACTTTAACTCTCTTCCTCTGTTCGTTTCATTATCCTTGTGTGTTTTCACTTGCGTGTGTGGCAAATATTTGCAAGTGTTATGGCTCCGTTCTATTTCCCTCGAAGGATACCAAAGGAGCCAACACGCAAAAAAAGGGTAAATAACAAATAAATGTTTACTTATGTGGAATAACAATTTCGGTTGTAACAAATTTCGGTATTAAATATTTAAGGATATGATATTAGAAGAAGCTTAAACCTTAAAGGGTATGAAATTGGTTTAGAAATTGGATGAACGATGGTGGCGGGAAAAAAGGAGAGAGAGTTGTGAGCAGGTGTAAAATTATAGCGAAATATTATATATAATTCACAAAGCCGTACGGAAATTTTGACATTAGTTAAAGTTGTAGGAATACTGAAGATATGCAGTAAATTTTTGACATTTCCCTGAACGCTCGGTAGTGCAAGCAATTTGTTTATGGGCTAATGCAGGGCTACTAATACAAATTCGATTAGACGATGACATGTTTATAATATGCCATAATCTTCAGATATATCTTTTAAACTTTTAGGAAAATCCATAAAAATCTAGCCAGCGAAACTTACTATTAATGGAAGAAAATCAGTAAAGATTTCGGTGAAGTTCTAGAAAGTTACGAGAGCTGTCCCAAAACTAGCCGACCTAACAAAGAAGACACAAAAAGGATGGGAAAATTTTTCTTTATTTTTCAACATAATCTCCTTTGGCTTCTATACCTTGTTTATAGCAAGAACCGCATCTTCATAAACTGCAGACTCCAACTCTTTATTGTTGGCAAATCTTCTACCTTCTTCTACTTTTCAAGTTTGGAAATAGAAAATAGCCCAAAAAGACTAAATCGGGCGAATAAGCTGTTTGATGAAGCAATGTGTAAACTGAAGCATTGTCTTGATGAAGCAACACTTTCATTTTCGCCAAATGCGACCTAATTCCATACTTTTCATACTTTCATCATCTAAAAGCTGCATTAAATCAGCAAAATATTCGTCATTGATGAGTCTTTCTTTCTGAAGATAATCAATAAAAGTAATCTCATGCGCATCCAAAAAAAAAAGACGCTTTAGCCGCTAAACACTTTACTGAAACGTCTTCACGACACTGCTTCTGATCTATTGAAAGCAAGCGCGGCATCCATCTTGCGCATAGCTTTCTCATCTACAAATCTTCGGTCAATACACGATGTATATCACTTTTTGCCTTTTTCAGCTAGCTTCAGCCGACGATCACCCAATATTATTTTGTGGATTTTCTTAACAAATGAATAAGTTAAAGTTCGGATTGCTTCATAAGGCACCTCATTCGCCAGATATAACACGGACTATTTTCTATTACCAAACTTGAAAAAATGGGTCGATTTCCCAACAATGAAGTGGTGATTGATGGCTGTTTTAAGGAGTTTGACAGTTTTCACTATAAACAGGTTGTAGAAGCTATTGAATATTACTAGGAATATTGTACCGAGCTAAAACGAGATTGTGTTGAAAAATAAAGAAAATTGTTCCCAACTTTTTTGTGATTTCTTTGTGAGATCGGCTATTTTTGCGACCGCTTTCGTACCGGGTGTCCGTCGGGAACGTATACTACTTTGTTTGTTTATAATCTGTTATTAAATGAAAGAGAATGGATCTTATATTGATAAATGTTTTATTTAATGTCGGCAATTATGTATGGAATACAATATCAGATAAATTTCCGCCTCTGTTAGCCTCACAAATGCGAGCCCTGTTGAGCACATTTTTCATTAAATTCTCAAACATTTCACGCGGTATTTCATTAATTTCATCACGAATATTTTGTTTGAGTTGCTCACGCCGTCTTCAGTTTCAAAGAAATAACGTCCAATGATTGCTCCTGACCAAATTGCACACCAGACTGTCACTTTTAATGGATGCCAAGTTAACTGATGAATAATTTGAGGGTTTCCATTGCCCAGAACTGAATATTCTGTTAATTCACATATTCATATTCCAATGAAAATGTGCCTCGTCACTCATTATGGTTTTTTCATGAAAATCGGGGTTGTCATGGGCGAGCTGTAACATCCTATTGGCATACGAGTATGTAAGGCGGCGTAAATGGTCTTGTTGAAGAAGCTCTTGTGTCAACTGAATCTTAAATGGAAACAAATGCAAATCCTTGTGCAAACTTGTGGCCAAAGCTGTTGTTTGAGGACCAAGCTCCTAAGCACGGCGTCGAATTGAGGTTGATGGATTGTTTTGAACACTTTCTTGAGCAGCTGCAATGTATTCAGCCGTTCTTGCAGTACGTTGGCCCTATCAGCTACAGACCCTCTTTCCTCGAAATCATTCACTACACGATAAATAGGGCGTCTTGTTGGCACGTTGTTTCTCCCAAAAATGCTACGTAACTTTCTCATCGTCACGGTAATCGACGATTTATTTTGATAAAATGTTTTAACGATTAAAACACGTTGGTTAATCGAATATTTTCCCATAATAAATTTGCCACGTCTCTACTTCACGACTGCCACATATGAACTGCCAAGACTAATGTTTACCAAACTGGCGGCAAAACAAAGTAGTATACCTTCCCGACGGGCACCCTGTATGCAGGAGATTTGTAGTGGAGTTATAGTAGATTTTTAGGGAATTTTTATTGCCTAGCTACTCTGTTGTTGATTCAGTTGATTTCTTTTATTTTTTTTTTTTTTTACTAATATCTGCCGCATTTTCCCGCAGTCCCACTCGTATGTTGAAGTTTCGAAAATTGAAAATGTTAAAATCTAACTATTACGTAAAATGCTTTCCTTGCCGTAAAACGATACAAAAAATTTTAATTATTCTTTTAGTCACATCTAAGAAGTTTCAACACTCTGACGCGCTTTTTCGAAATACTCCATTTTGATTGGGGGCTCTTTCCACGCTTTCACGGTTACTGAGTATGCAAAATGTTCAAATTTAACACCCTGTTTATCGTCATGTGTAGTAACAGGGTAGCTACTATTTTTTGATTGGCTATAGAGATTTTCCTTGCCCATAGTTTTCAATGCACTGTTTTAAGGTTAAAATTCTATTTAAAATTTTACCATCTCTTCTACAAATCTTCCGTGCATAGTATGCCTTTTTAGAAGACGCATAATTGTTTCCCTTTTAAGCTTGATTCAATCCACTGTGCCTTGGGTAGGATGAGAATGAAAAATCCCTATAGCCAATCAAAACATAAAGATGCTTCAGTATTGTTTTCATTTAACCTCACGCTATTCGACTTCCCCCTTTTTCATCCTTTTTGTTCTTCTTTTCAGGATAGCGAACTTCCTCGTACTTTGTGTAAAAGTGTCACGTGCGTTTAAAAAGTTTCTACATCCTTTATGGTTCTTCCCTTGTATCCTTTCGTCTTACAGCAGGCATTTTGTTAAGAACGCAACTCACCTAATCAGGTTATAAACTTTAAGGGTTTCAAAGCGACACAGGCAGGAGCAACATAGAATGCTAACATATTTTTTACTTGCTGCGTAGAATCCGAAAAGGAGAGAAGACATAGAAAAGCGGAAACTAAATTAAAGTTGGCAATAAAAATATGTGCAAATTGGCTGTTTATAAGACCCTGGAGACTACGAATAAGTGACGGCGGCGAATGTGAAAAATTCCTTTTGAAAGGGGATCCCTTTCCTTATTGGCACAAATTACTTTTTATCGCTTTTGATGTACCCAGTTAACAATTCAATACAATTTTGCTGCTAAGTTGTAACAGTTCGCAATTTATTTACAGCTAAGATCTTGGAGGCCTCCTCGCAGAGCCTTTGTGCTCACAAAGTGCTCTCATTGTGGCCATAAATCAGTATTAGGCTCTTCTTTCTTAGCAATGACATCGACAAAAGAAAGACGCCTCTGTGGCCTTAGCTGAGTATGTGTGTGTGTGTGTGTGTGTGTGGAAAATACTTCCAACACTAGAGCAGCTTTAGCTTTAACACCATTCGAATGTTTTTACAATTCCAGTTCGGGTTTGTTAACTTTTTTATGACTCCTAAGCTTTTTAATGTTTTAAATACGAAAAATCGTCATAAATTATGGCATTAAAGCCCCAATGGTAGCAAAAGATTTCTTGTCTATTTTCTATTTTAGACAAAAGTGGGATTTATTACTGGCAGCAGAGGTAGCAGCATCCTATGTTGGCGTTTTCTTGTACAGCCTTTGAAATGGCTAAAGGATTTATAGTTTCAAGATGACGAGGATGATTTATAATGAAAACAAAGGGTGTCATGTTTGACGTTACTTTTGAATTTATGATTTTAAAATTATTTATGGAAATATATCATTTTTGCCATTATGATGGAAAACAAAGATTAAAAGTAATGTAAAGGAAGTTAATTGAAATTTATTAAATGCATAAGACAATATTGATAAGGAAACTTGTTTTAATTGGAAACTTATTTAAACCGTCTCTCTATATTAAATTTGGTGGAAGGCGACTTTCAAATATGGTTTCTCTAAATGATATTTTTTTTGGCAACAGCTTGAAATGGGCCCTTTACAGAAATTTCCAAAATATCCAAGCCTTCCATATTGAAATTTATGAAATATGCTGAAAAATATTGAAAAGCAGACTTGTTTTTGATTTTAGATTTATATAAACTATCTGTATATATTAGGTTTGGAGAAAGGAGACTTTCTAATTTGGATTCTCTGACTGCTATTTATTTGACAATATCTTTAAATGAGTGCTTTGTAGAATTTCTCAAGCTGTCTATGATTTCGGACTTGGATCAACTATTTCGTGGCAATATCAAAGGATATCCGAATGGTGGTAGCTAAAGTGAGAAGATATCTTGTGCACGAAAAAAAAAAAAAAAAAAATTCTGTACCGAATTTGGCTTGAAAACGTAACCGAAATTAATTTATTAAATTTACTCAATACTAGTAAATTTTACTTGAAACGTGTAAGTAAAGTTCAAATTGACTAACTTTTCGTTGATTTGATTTCCTTCCTCGAATGATTTTCTTACTTATTTTGAGTAAAGAAGTGTTTGGCACCACATGGAGATCAGAATGAACTCAAATTAAGTAAAATGGACTAAGTCTTACTTGATTTCAGTAATAATAATTTTCGTTCTTGTTTTGAGTGAGGAAGTACTTGCGCCTACGTGGTGATCAGAATGAATTATAAGTGAGTAAGATTGTCAATATAAATTGTTTAAATTTTAATTGAAATGAATGAAAATAATAATTTAATGAAAATAGTACGCACTAAGTACTCAAACTTCTTCGATTAATTTTGAGTAAGAAAGCACTTGGCACCATATGGAGATCAGACTGAGATCAAATTGAGTGAATGTCAACTTAAATTGACTAAATTTCGCTTGATTTGGGTACACATGAAAGTAATACGCACTTAAAATAAGTACGCAAACTTCTTTGACTAATTTTCTTACTCATTTTGAGACAGGAGGTATTTGCTTATATATGGAGAACAAAACGAACTCAAATTGAGTAAAATTGTCAATTTAAATTGACCAAA